>VMDO01002183.1:0-18997 GCA_007922755.1 Pedetes capensis
GTGTTCTGGCTCAGGTGTCACTGGTAAGTCATGGTCAGTGTGGGCGTCAGTCTGCTGCTTGGGAGGTATTTCTTCCAGTGCTCTGATAGGGCTTTGATTTAGGCAGCTTGTCCATGGGGAAGAAGCAAGCTGTCTTTCTGTCTTCTGACTTCCGTATCTATCATCTTCTTTATTGCTTGCTCTCATTTTCCTTTTCCTCTGGATTCCAGAACAGATTCATGTGATGCCAATTATTTGATTTTCTCTGTATTCATCCAACATTTCTACTCTCTAACTCCTTCCATTGAAGACATAACCTTTATTAGTATGCTACATCAGGGCGCCCCAACCCCAGGCCATGGATGGGTCAGTTCATGGCCTGTTAGGAACTGGGCTGCATGGCAGGAGGTGAGTGAGATCAAGTGGGCGGGTGAAGCTTCATCTGTATTTACATCTACTTCCCATCTGCTGGTATCCCGAAGCCAGGCCCCACCCCAGGTCTGTGGGAGAATTGTCTTCCATGAAACTGGTGCCTGGTACCAAAAAGGTTGGGGACCACTGTGTTATAGGTATCCTTTGCTGTATAACAAATCATTCCCAACATTTAGTGGTACAAGACAAGGACCAGTTTATACAGGACGTACGGGGAATGGCTTCTCACAGCTCCACATGTCTGGGGTCTAAGCCAGGAAACCTTAAGTAACCAAGAGTCACATGAATGGCTGGCGCCTGAATCTTCACTCATGTGTTTGGAACCTGGCTGGGATGACCTGATGGCCACATGAAGTAGAAATGTCACCTACAATGTCTGTGACTTCTCCATGTGGCTTGGGCTTCCTCAAACACACAGTAGGGAAGTTGAGGTTCTTACATTATCACTCAGACCTCAAATAAGTGAAATATGGGAGAAGGACATGGCAATCTGCTCCCGAAGCAATCTCAGAAAAACAATCAGCCATTGAAAACCCTATGAGGGTTGCTATGAGTGGGACCCCACTTGACAGCACCCAACAACACCACATTAAGTGAGGTAGGGGTTTCACAACCACTATGGGCTAACTTGGGAAGTCACCTCTCATTTCTTTTACCACGCTGTACTGGTTGAAACCTGCAATGGTGCCAGGGGGCTGTGGGCACTTGAAATGCACTTACTTCAAACTGACACGTGCTGTGGTTATAAAATTCACTCTGGATTTCAAAGGCTTAGTAGTCAAAATATCACATAAAACATAAAAATATGTTACTAATGTTTTATATTTGTTGCATGTTGAAATGCTGATATTTCAGATATATTTAGTCAAATAAAATATAACATCAATTTCACTTGTTTCTTTTTGCTTTTTTTCTATGTGGCTACTAGAAAATTTAAAATTACCTGTGTGGCTTGTCGTTATGTGTATGTTGGATAGTCCTGGGCCAGCCATCAATTCAGATTTCAGTGGTGTGAACATGGTCACGTGCGTCTTGAAGGTGGCCGTGTCGAAGAGCTCGAGGTCATGTTTTAACGCTGCCCACCGTGTGTCATCTGCTGCTTAGTGTCCTTCAGCTCACTCATCCCTTGTTTCCATTCGTCTTGCTACTTTCTATTCTTATCTGTTTGCTTCATCTTTTGATCTTTTCATCCAAATCTGTTCCCTCCCTAGAACTTTCTGGTCCTGTTTCACCGAGACCATCTATTCTGCACTTTTTGGGAAGAAGTGATTGTCTTTTGAGAACCATGCTCTTCAGGGTGCGTTGTGTGCACACTGGTCTCCACCCCCTTTCATGTACGCAATTGTTTGGAGCTGCTCTCTCTGCCTGGAAGTAGAAAGAGGCGAATAGGTCAGAGCAGCCTCTTTCCTTCCTCATGGAGCTGCAAGACAGCAGAGAACTGGGTGCCCATTTTCTGGCTGGCTGTAGGACTTTAGCTGCGGCAGGTGAGAATAAGAGATAAAAGTGCAGGTCTATCTTTGATTGTTTTCTTTTTCATGCAGGGTAGATAAACAAGGCGTGCCACGAGCCAAAGATGGATGAGTTTTCCTCTGTTCAGTTCATCTGATTTGCAGTCTGCTTCTCTTCTCCAGATTCTTGGATCAGATTGTTAATCAACACATATGCATTTTTGCATTTGCCTCTATTTTAATAAGACATTGGGAATGGCAACTTTGGGAGTCCTAACCAGATTCCACTTTGTACTAGAATTCAAGGGAGTTTTTAATAGGACTCTCCTGCCTTAGCCTCCCGAGTGCTGGAATTACAGATGTGTGCCACCGCCTTTGCCTTTTCAATTGATGTGTGTAGACGTAGATTAAAGTGGTTATTGATGCAGTTGAATTGATATCTATATTTGTTATGTTTTCTATCTGTTGCCTGTCTTTGTTCCCATTTTTGTCCTCTGTTTTTTTCCTGCCTTTTGTAGTTTTGATTGAAGATTTTATGATTCCATTTTCTCTTATTTTTTTGTCCTGTTATACTTCTTTAAAAAATTTTTTTTGTACTGGTTGTCCTAGAGTTCACAATATGCATTTATAACTAATCCAAGTCTACTTTCAAATAATAATATACTGCCCTGTAGATGGTACAACTATTGGATAACAACAAAATGCTCCACCCCTCCTGACCCTTAATCATCGCCATCATTTATTGCACCTACACAGAAGCACACAGAGCACATGTACAGCCATAAATACCCATAATCAAATATGTTGTTCTTATTATTGTTTCAAACATCTTTTTTTTTTTTTTTCAGTACTTAGGGGTTGGACCCAGGGCCTTTCATGAATTTTGCAAGTGCTCTGCCACTGGGCTACAGCCTCAGCTCATTTTTTATTTTGTTATTTTTTTATTTGGAGTCAGAGTCTCACTAAATTATGCAGGCTGCCTCTGGCATCGACTCCACCATTCTCATGCCTCAGACCCCTGGGTTGCGGGGATTATTGGCATGTGCCACCATGTCCGGCCTCAAACAATCTTTTGTCTGTTCAATTGGTTAAGAGTAAGAATAAATGCTTTATTTTGTCTTCACTTATGCATTCTCCAATGCTCTTCCTTCCTTTATGTAGATTTGCATTTCTGACCTGAGCATTTTTCTCCTTTCTGAAAGACTTCTTTTATTATTCCCTGCAAGGAAGTTCTACTGGCAACCAATTCCCTCCATTTTTGTTTGTCTGGGAAAGTCTTTATCCTCCTTCACCTCTGACAGATTTTCACAGGGTTCAGTATTCTTGGTGGGTGTCTCTTCTTTTCTGAATAGATTCAGTATTTCACTGTGCTCTCCTCTTGTTCACATGGTGTCTGGGGTGAAGTCAGATATAATTTTTACCTTTGTTCTTCTATAGTTAAGGTGGTTTTTCCTCCTCTGGCTTCTTTCAGGGTTTTTCTTCACATGTGATTTTGTGGTTTTGACTGTAATGAGTCTAGGTGCAGGTTGTTTGTTGCTCTGTTTTGCATTGAGCATACTTGAGATGTTCTTTGAGCTTCTTGGATCTGTACGTTAGTGTCTGAGAACTTGGGGGAAATTGTTATCATAGCTTTGAATGTCTCTCCTACTCCTTCTTCTCTTGCTTCCCATTTAGGCATTTCTCTTGTGCATATGTTGTACTGTTTGCCTTTTTCTAATGAAATCTTTGCTTCTCAGCTTTGGAGGTGGCCACTGATAATTCTCAAGCTCAGAGGTCCATTCCTAGTTCTGTGCAGCATCCACATGAGCCCTTCAAAGGCATTCTTCATTTCTGTCACCGTGTTTCTCATCCCCAGCGTTCTTTTCTGTTCTCTCTGCCTTTCCATCCCTCTGCACACTTTATCAAGTGCCGTGGGTGCTGCTGAAACCCCTGTGTTGCTCATCACTGTGGATCGGCAGCTTGGCTCTCTTGTAACTTGTGTGGCACAGTGAAAAGGGATCTCTGGAGAGTCTTGTGTATTTTGCACTGTTTGCAATACACAGCATATATAAAATATGTATGATCTGATGGTTTTTGTTATGTGAGTCATTTCAGTCAATGGCAGGCTATCTGTTACATTTTGAGGAGCTGAATATCAAACATGCATTTTTTACACATGCAGAGAGATCAGTGCCCCACCCTGGTGTTCAAGGGTCACATGTTTATATAACATGTACGTGTGCATGTGTCTTTGCATGTACACAAGCATTTCTCTCTGCATAAATTTCTCTAGATGTGTGCATACTTATGACACTTATGACAAGGAATTGCCTCAAGTGATGATGGTGGAAAGCAGGTCCCATGGCACATAAGCTGAACAGCCAAGCTGGAGACATGAGACAGAGCACGGTTTAAGTTCAGCACAGGTGCAAGGGCCTGAGGGCCAGAGGAGCCACTGATGTGGTCTCTTCTGGAGGCTAGTGGGTGTGAGCCTCAGGAAGTGCTGATGCTTCATTTCCCATCTGAGGCCAGGAAAATAGCAGGCAGGAAGGATTCTCTCTTACCTAGAGAGGGTCAGCTTGTCTGTTCTAGCCAGGCTTTCAAATGTATATTAGTCAGGATTCCCTAGTCTCTCATAAGAAATTTATTATAAAGCCAGGAGAGTGGCACATGCCTGCAATCCAAGCACTCTGGAGGTGGAGGTAGGGAGATCGTGAATTCAAGGCCAACCTGGGCTATCTGTCTCCAGAAAAAAAGAAAAGAGAAGAAGAGAAAAGGAAAGAAAAGAAAAGAAAAGAAAAAAAATTATTATAAGGCATTGACTCACATAGTCATGGAGCCCAAGGAGCCCGTGACCTTCTGTCTGCGAGCTGCAGAGCAGAGAAGCCAGTGATGGAGATTCAAGGGCATTAAAGTACCCCCACAATGCTGTGCAGGGCTGCTGCAGTCTCTGAGGTCCCGAGTTCAATTCCCAGCACCGCAAAAATGGGAGAAGGACCTGGCAATCCACTCCCAAGGCAATCCTGAAACAGTCAGCCATTGAAAACCCTATGAGGGTCGATATGAGTCGGATACCGACTCGACGGCACGTAACAACAACAACAACAATGCTGTGCTACTATTACCACTATCCATTTCCAGAACTCTTCCATCATTCCAAACAGAAACTGTGTTCATTAATTAGAACAATAATTCGCATTCTACCCTCCGCAGCCCCTGGTAACTTGTGTTCTACTTTCTCCATGAACCTGCCTGTGCTGGGTATGGCACTCAGAGCCATAAACCTCTCTCTTAGAACCACCTTTGCTGTACCCCAGAGATACTGGTAGGTTGTGTTTTCATTTTCATTTGATTCTAAGAATTTTTAAATTTCTTCCCCAATTTTTTCAAGGACCCACTGTTCATTTAAGAATGTATTGCTCAATCTCCATGTGTTTGTATAGCTTCTATAGTTTCTCTTGCTATTGATTTCTAGTTTTATCCCATTATGGTCTCATAAAGTACAAGAATTTATTTTGATTTTTCTGCATTTTCTGTAAGACTTGATTCATGGCCTAAAATGTGACCTACTTTAGAGAAAGTTCCATGGACTGCCAAGAATGATGTGTATTCTGTAGCTTTTGGATGGAATATTCTGTAGATGTCTATTAAGTCCATTTAAGTGATTGTGGTGTTTAATTCTGAAGTTTCTTTGTTAATATTTTGTCTGCATGTTCTGTCTATTGATGAGAGTACAATGTTGAAGTCATTCACTATTGTTGTATCTGGACCTATCTGTCCCTCCATCTCCAGTAGTGCTTGTTTTATAAAATTGAATGCACTGGTGTTCAGTGTACATATAGTTAAAGTTGTTTTATCTTCTTGAAGGATTGTTCCCTTTGTTAATATGTAGTGACCTAATCATTCCATGCTTCCCTGGGTTTTAGGGTTTATGCTGAGAAGTTTGATGTTATTCTGATGGGTTAGCCTTTGTAAGTGGGTTGGTGTTTTTCTCTTGAGCTGGTAGCTCAGTCTCATATAATAGGCTCACACTCATGATGGCACTGATCACATCCCTCTGAGGTATGAAGTGTGGCAAAATGGATATCTTCTCCAGTGCTGACCCCCTGTCAGGAAAAGCCATCGTCCATTCAAATTCCTCAAAAGGATCCTAGGGCTTCATGGACTGTGGGCTTGTCCTGTGGGCCTCCTGGTTTGTTTACCAGGGCCGTCAGGCTTAACTTTTGGGTGAGGCCTATGGTTCTCTTCCTGCACCAGGAAGCTGCAGCTGGAGACACACTCTGTTCACTGCCTCTCCTTGAGCAGTGGCCTCTCTATTCTCTGCACTCTGAGGCCATTCTATAACTTCCATTGTGATTTCTGTGCTTTTCCAGTCTTTTCTCTCTTTGTAATAGAGTCCATTCTTTCCTATCCTGACTCCTTTGTCACAGAGAGGCTTCCTCTAGTCCACCATGTTGCACCTGATAGTTGTCTTTAGCTCTAAGGCTGGTAGAGCTGAAAGGTATTATCTTCAGCTTAAAGATCCAATTATTATGTATAAGGAATTCAATTAAAGTGGCTGAACGGGGATACTTTTTTCAACCAGAGATTTGAAAATTAGTGCAAGCCACTGACTCTGCTCTTTGGTCCCTGAGTCTGGCTAGGGTTATTCTGTTTGGCCCAAATTAAGTGTATCCTACCAAATTAAGGTATCCTACCAAGAAAGTTGAAAAAATCTTCATACACCCTAACCGACTCTCATTTATCCCATTCAAGATCATCAAATTCCACATACACCCTGGTCCAACTCACTGTGGGGCCTCCTTTGACCAGCGAGGGTGCAGCAGTGGTGTTGGCAGTGATGCCATACCCTGTGCCAATGGGACTGGGTGGGCAGCACAACAGGTGGCCCTGGAAAAGATTTTTAACCAGATATTGAAACATCCCCTGGCCCATTTACATACCACATAAAACCAGCCATCACACTCTGACTGGATGAGGCCTACCCAAGTTAGGGAGGGCAATCTGCTTTACTCAGTCCACCAAATTAAATGTTAATCTCGTTCAAAAATTCCCTCACAGAAACATCCCAAATAACGTTCGACTGTCTGGGCTCTGCGTGTCCTAGGCAGGTTGACACACACCAGCCATCAAACTGACTGACCTGGGTGCAGCCAGGACTGGGGCCTTCTACCCTGGGACTCTGACAGCTAAATTTGGAGATGTCCTGGGCAAGTTGGTCAGCCTGTTTTGGCATCAAAGAGGCAGAAGAGAAGAGGATTTGAGGCACAGAACTGCATCGTATGTTCAAGGGAATTAGGAGCCAAGGCATGGGGAGAAGGGTGGGACTCACAAAGGAACAGAGCTGGATAGCATTGCGGGCACCCGAGTTCCACACCAGGCAGCATGTCCTTTATCTGGCATGTAACGAGGGGCCTTAAGCCAGGGACAGACACACTTGGGCTTGCATTTTGGAAAGGTCTCTGACCTGCTTCCCATACTGGGCTCAGCACTCCTGGTCTTCATTACTGAAATGCCAACTGAAATGGGCTCTGGAAAGGCGAAATAAAAATTGCATCTGTGAGAACTGTCAGAAGCAATCCTGCTGGCGTCTGCAGTGACAGCAGAACCAGGGGTGTGGATCTAGGCCAGCGAGCCTGCTACAAGTTTCAGTGCCAGGGGGCAGGGCTACCCCTCTGTGAGTTCCATTACAGCCACTGGCGCCTCTCCAGCTTGCAACCAGGGGATTTATAAGGTGCCCCAGATTGAAATTGTTCCCCCAACCTCTGCCCCCCACCTCCATGACTTCTCATTGCACCAGGGAGATAATCTGAACCCCTCACACAGCCTCCAGGGCCTGCATGGCTCCCGCCTTTTTCTTGAGCCTTTCCCACTGTGCTGTAGCCAGAGGAGCCTCCTTTCTCTCTGTCAAACTTCATGTTCTTTTCAGCCTCGGGTCCTTTGGACCTACTCTTTCCTTTGCCCAGACCATTCTGTTCCCATTCCTCACAGCATTGGTTCCTTCTACTCCTTCTAGTCTCAGCTTCAATGTCACTTCCTGAAAGAGGCCTTTTCTTGTCACCTTATCCAAGTAACTCACCTCTGAGTTGTTGGTATTATTATTATTTGTCACAGCGCCGTTTGTTCTTTTCCTGGCTTTTATCAGTTCACCTCTGACTGTATTTAATTATCTCTCATCCTTCCCCTACTAAAATGTAGGTAACACGAAGGCAAGGATGTTGGCTATCTTGCTCACCTTCATGTCTCCACCACCTAGACCACCATCCAGTATGAAACAGGCATCTGATAAACACTTGCTGATCGAGTGAGCAATGCAAAAGTGGCATCCAGGGTCTAGAGCTGAGGAGAAGCCACCTGAATCCTCACTGTTGTTAGAGTGTTCGCTGTTAGACACCCCCGAGACATGGAGAGTGGGAGGGGGGTCTTGATCACAGTACCTTATAATGCGATCATTGCAGTGCCCTTCTGCAACTATTATCTCGTTTAGTGAAAAGTGAACAGAGCGTCTGGAGGCCTCAAGTTATCTTCTAAGCCTTGTCACAGTTTTAAAGTACTGTTGTTTTCTTCTGTGAAAGAAGGGAGTTGGATCACTTAACATCAGTGGACCCACTACCTTTTGATATCCACAACAATGCAATAAACTTTCATAACTGATAATAACCATGTCCACTTGGTAGGCAGCTACTGTGAATAAGCACATGGCATGCTAGCAGGTCTGCTACAGTAACATTATAACTTCCCTGCCCAAGAACTAAGGTCCAGAGATTTAAATTCAGGTCTGCATTACTCCTAAACACCAAATACTTTTAAACTACTATGTGCTTTGGAACTTTTATTTTCTTTTTTCAATGACATATTTCCAGTGCCTGGAACAGTTCCTGATACAGAGTAGGCACAGAATAAATATTAGTTGAATGAATGAATACAATCAAGCACTTAGATACGAGAAAGTGTCTCCTAATGGAATAGTGTCTAGTACGTGCTCTGGCATATAGCAGCTGCCTGACAAATATTTGATAACTTGCATTTTTATTTAGAAAAGGAGAGATAAGTGTTTTCTTTATAGGAGTGCAGGATGGGTGCCAGGTCCACAGGAGGACCGGAGAGATTTAACATCCCAGTGGTTCTCCTTTAGGAGGGGCTTTGCCCCTGGGGGACCTCTGGCAATGTCTGGAGACATTTCCGGTTGTCATAACTGGAGACTTGCAGTACAGGTGGTAGAGGTGAGGGGTGCTCCTAACCCTTCTATGATGCCCAGGGCCACCTCACAACAAAGAATTGTCTCCCCTAAACATCAGTGGTGCCAAGGCTGAGACTCCCTGGCCCAGCCTGGTGAAAAGGATGAGTCAGTGGAGAAGTGGCTGTGAGGAAGAGACACTTGACATTTCCGCCTATGAGCATCGGTGACTGAACAGGACAGATGCAAAAGCAAGCTGAGGAACGGGAAAGGATTCGACTGTCAAACATCTTTTATATCACCGGGCGCGGTGGCGCATGCCTGTAATCCCAGTGGCTGGGGAGGCGGAGGCAGGAGGATTGCAAATTCGAGACCAGAAGCAGTCTGCATAATTTAGTGAGACCCTGTCTCAAAACGTAAAAAAATGGGCTGATGGTGCAGCTCAGTGGTTCAGCACTTGCAAAGCATGCAGGCCTGAGGCCCTGGGTTCAATCTCCAGTACTGCAAAACAAAACAAAACAAAACACATCTTTTATGATGGGACATATCAGGAGGGAGTGTTTAATGCCATTTCCAAATGGCCATGGTTATAGATTGAAAACCTGTCCATAGGTTTTTAGATGAAGTTAGGGAGTCACTTTGGAGGAGACACCCTTCAGCAAGAGCATCCTAAATGGCTGTAGTTGGGCAAGAGGAGCAGTGAGGGGTGGGTGCAGGGGAGAAGGAATGGCCCTGGCTGGAGACCCCCAGAAAGAAGGCCATGTGGTCGGGTTTATAGGAAAGTAGTTTATTTTGAGAAATGATCTCAGGGATCAGCAGGGGAAGAGGAGAAAGCAAAGCGAGGGAGGAAAGGCTGATGGAGGCTGTGCTCTTGAGCTGGTCACGACTGCGGGTGACTGGGGCTCAGTTCCCCTGGAACTTTCAGCTAAGCAGGCGAGAACGTGCCTCAGAATGTGTCCAGAATGTGGGATTCTCACGCAGGTCAGCCAGCAGGCAAGGAAAAGTTACCTCATGGCAGAGACAAGTGTCCCTGACTGTCCAGACATGCTGGACACATCCAGACATGTACAGAACGCAGAGTAGCTGTCTGTCGGCTTCTGAGCCCCGGCGAAGAGTTACCCCATGGGACGTTTGCTACCCTCCACCCCCAGCTTACACATGTGAGGGAGTGGTTGGGGGTTCCCACGGGGGTTTCATGCTGAGGCTTCAGAGAAACTCAGAGGTAGAAAGCGAGAGGCTGGGAAGAGAGCCCAGGCCAAGTGCCGGCTGCAGGTTGTACCTGTGTGATCCGCTGGGGCAAAAGATGGCCAAGAGGAGGACAGCAAAGCAGGAGGTGTGCCTGGTGCCACCCAGTCCTCATGGTACCAGGCCACAGAGCCTTCATCAAGGTGGCCAGCCAGCCCCCACTTTATTAAGACAGAACCCAGGCCAGAGCAGTGGGCACGCCTGTCATCCCTGCGACTCGCAGCAGGGCAGGAGGGTGGCAGGTTGGAGGCCAGAGGCAGGCAGCATGTGTAACTTAGGAAAACCTGACTCACAATAAAAAGTAAAAAAGGGGCTGGGGGTGCAGCTCAGTGGTGGTGCACCCTAGGTTCAATCCCCTAACACTGGATCGGGGGGAAGACTGATACAGGAGTTGGAGCAGAAGAAGCTGAAGTCCCTGGTGCTGTAACGGGTCCTGAGGCCATTGTTGATGAGCATCACCTTTCTCTTCCATATGTTCTTACAGAACCCCCATACCTCCATCCAGTGGGTTGGCTGGTGAAGGTCACTTAGCTGGTAGGGTGGCCCAGATCTTCATCCCAAGGGTCCTTAGTTTCCTTACTGTATAGGCTGGGGGTTGCCACGTTTGCCATTTACCACAATCCTTAGGTGAAAGTGCACTGAGAACGCTCCAGAGTGTCCAGCCCTGGGTGTCACACACGCTCCTTTCAGATGCCCTTGTTTAGCTGCAACTCTAGTTTCCAGTGATAATCAGGGGCGGTTACCCCTGCCTATATGGTCACTCTTTTCCTTGCTGGCTGGTCTACTGGCACAAGAATCCCCAAGTGACCAGGTGGTCATCAAAGCTTGCAGTTCAGTGGAACCTTATTGTATTCGTGGTAGAAGCCTCTTGTAGAGATCACACCAAATTGTCCAGCAGAATTTAGAGTTATGGAGGCAGGTAGCACACATTTTGAAAGGGGTCATCAAGAGCGAGGGTGAGAGAGGTTACCACGACTTGTGCCTCTTGGTTCTGGAACTTGTGCACTCTAGACAGAGGGGACAAAATACCAGCTACGGCCTTCATTCATTGCACATGCTACATTTTGGAGGAGAGACCCCAAGTTCTGCAAGTATTGTCCCAATCTGGTACTTACACTAAGTCCTTGGCTAGCACCTCCCAAGTGACAGGTGTGTGATAGTCACATGTTCATAGGCTTCTTTGTCATAAATGTGTCCCTTAGTCGGAAGCAATGTTGCTCCTGAATATCTGCTGAGCAACCTGGTGTGCTGTAAATCCTTGCATGGGGAGCTGCAGGAGGCACACCAGGAGGTGACCCGACCCCCTGGATGGACTAGGTGTCAACTCCAGGAAGACTGGGTCACTGCGTCCTTTGTAATCATCCTGCTATCTTATGGCTGGTTGGTCTTCTTACAGGATGGAGTCCTGTCGAAAGCTCAACATCAGCCTCCGCCTGCGACGGCATAGCTGTCCAGCTGCAGCAGTGGTTAGACTGTGCTGGTGAAAGGGAGCCCATGCTGTGGGGTCCATTTGCAGCACCTGTCCCTGCTTCTGTGGCTTCTCCATTTGTGAGCATTGCCTGAGCACTGGACACTGGAGGGAAGAGGGGCTGCCATCTGTGAGGTAAATGTGGCAGTTGAGCACCTCCTCTGTGGTGTCCTCTGAGGTGGGCATTCATGTGAAACAAAGTTCTACACTCTTTGGGCTTCTCATTTAGGCTACCTCTGAGCTTGCTTAGAGCCAATTCTGAATATACTATTTCCAATACGAGTTAGTACATCCCCAAACCACCAATTTAGAGTTCTCAGCTCTGATCCCACAGTCCCTTGTGACCCCCTGGTCAGGAACTGAGGCATGCCCAGCAACTTTGTAGAAGATGCTTTTCAAATGGGAAATGCTTCCCTGCTACAAATGACCTGGATGTCATCCAGACCTGTAGAGGTCAGAGCTGCAGCCCCCCTGCTGAGCTGGTCAGAAAATCCACAGAGCATTCCTGCTCACCACAGATTCTTCAAGTTCTGTTGCATTTTTAACATATTGCATGTGGCCTGAGTGGCCGGGAGCTTGGTGCAAATTGGTGTAAATTCTTAGATCTGCTAGACAATCCTCTTTTATTCTTACCCTGCTCAAAACTTGAAGTCTTTCAGCATTCCTGATACATGTGTAGGAATAATATTCCCAAGGGCTCTACATGCTGCTTACAAAATCCAAAAAGCCTACAAAAGCTCTTTCTCAGTGTTATGGGGTATGAGGTGCAGCAACCTACCTTAGAAGGGACCTCCTGGCAAGCCTCAGGCCACTGAATGCCTGGAAACTTCACCAATGTGACCAGCCCCTGAAATCTTACGGATTTTATCTCCAATGTCTTGGCTACATGTGTCTTACAAGAGCAGCTAGAATACGAGCCACTTCCTGCTCATCAGATCCAGTTAACATGATGTCATCCACACAGTGGACAATCATCATGTTTTATGAAGGTGAAAACAATCAAGGTCCCTGAGGTCTCTGTTGAAACAGAGAACAAGAGGATTAACTCAGCCCTAGAGAAGGCAGTGAATGTGTATTCCTGTCCTTCCCAGGTAAAGGGGAGCTGCTCTTTATGCTTCTTGCTGATGGGGTTTGAAAAGAACTTATTTGCCAGATCAGTAGCCACATTTCTAGTGCCCTAGTACTAGAAATGCTCTTTCTAGTGCTCTTCTAGTAAAGATACCTTGTCTGGCATAGCAGCTGCAATCGGGGCTCTTATTTGGCTTAGTTGATGGGAGTCCACTCGAATTACTATATCTATCTAGCTTTTGCAAAAGCCACAGCATGAATTGAATGACAGTGACATGATGAGAACCACCACCCTTGTATTCTTTAAACCTTTGAGGGTGACACTGCTTGCCAATCTACCCGGGAGGTGGTATGGCTTCTGATTTGGTCTTGCTTGGGATGAGAAGCTGTTCTAGGGGCTTCCACCTGTCCTTCCTACTTCAACGACTCTTCTTCCACAGAGCAGGGAATGAATGAGAGTTTCTTTCAGCTACTGAGCATAATTATACACCCGGAAATCAGGAGAGTAAACAGAGGGAAAGTCTGTGGATTCAACAGGTCCATGAGAAAGAACCAGGATCTGAGCTCCAACTGACCTCCTGTGTCTTCACTGGGATGGTGGGGACCACGGTGGCATGTTGGATCCCTTAGCATCACTGTTCACCTGGTCAATGGCTCTTAGAGTTCACACGCACAGATATTTTGGTAAATACCCACAGGTCCCTTTGGGAAAGGACTGGAGGATTATTGATTCTTCATGGGGAGGCAGTAAGCTCCAGGTCTACGAACTGGCTTACCTCTGGAAGCTATGAAGGGATAGTGATGCTGTGTGGCAGCAGCTGACATTGACCTCTGCTTGTCAAATCTCCATTTCTTCGGGGTTTAGAAATCAGATAGCACCATACCCAGTTACCCATTAGTCTTCCCCCACAGGAACAGTGTGTTCTAAAGGCTGTCATCACTGATCCTTTTTACACCAGTTGCTTCTGTTATGTTATATCTGTTTAGCCTCTGACCATGTGTTCACTGCTGCGTGTGGATCCTGTCACCTCCATTTACTAGATTACAGCATTTCCTTGTGTTGGTCCAGGGCAAGGAAGTCAGTCACCAGGGGGGTTTCATTAGCATAGTGAAAGTATCCTCCATCCCTTTGCAGGGACGTGGTCATCTGGTGGCTCTCTGGTCTTACACGATTAGTCCTTCTTATACTGCCACCTTCCTGCTCCCCTGACTCTTCCTCTACGTCCTTCCAAGGCAGACCCAGTATTTCAGCTTCATTTACTGAAGGCTAGTTGGGTCAAAGCTTCAAGGAGCCATTCCAGCCACAATCAAACGGCTCCACATGACCTTTCTGGTATTACCACTCAGCTGGCTGGGATTCTTCTGCTCCATCCAGATGGAAGTTGTGAATAGGCAAAGTGTGGGTTTCCTCAGAGTTGGTGCTTTTAGGTAGTGAGTGCCATGGGCCTCAGGGCTGGACTAACAGACCTAGAGGCTTATGGCTCTGGGTCCTGATAACTGGAGACTTAAGCTCAGGTCAGAGGGTTACTGCTCTGAGCCTTGCCTGTCAGTAGCCCTACAATAAGTGACCCAGACCTCATAGCAGCAGTGAGAGTGGGCAGCAGCAGGCAGCGGTCAGTGTTCAAGTCCTCAAGACCTAAATGCCAGGACCCTCAGCTCCCAACGTTGGGTATGGGGACCCTTGGCTCGTAGGGATTGGCAGCTCCCGTGAACTCTTCCAGTGCCCCCAGTCTCTTGCCTCCTCTATACTTGTGCAGTGCTGCATGGTCTCCAGCACCTCTGCTCTCCACTGTTTCCGCACCACCCTCATCACTCTGGAGATACTCAGCCTTCTCAGCTGTCGCTGCCATGGCCACTATATCCACTTTGGGTTTCTGGCTCATCCCACTCTCCCATGAGAAATATCATAAATGGGCAAGAAAAGACCACTTGGGAGAAGCCTCTTATGGAGCCTGATATTGTGATACCTGTGTGTCCTGACTGGATTTAAAAGTGAGCTGAGCAGCCTGGTTATATAGCCAGGAGTGGGTATGGCTGGGTGGGACCTGCAGATGTGGTGACTGTAACTCACACCAACCACAGCACAACTTGCAGTTTCAAGACCAATCACAGCCAAGCATAGGCTCAGCACCCTCCCATCTGTCAATCACAAGATTTTTGCTGAGTCACTAGGGAGAGTGTCCTTCCTCCTTGAGCCTGGACTGCACACAGCCTTTGGAAGGTCCAGAGCAGCCAGAGGCAGGCTTTCTGGAGTAGTTTCCAGAGAAGTCATCTACAGTTCATGGAGGCTTGTCTTCCATGTTGGAGGATTGTAGGACCATGCAAGCCTGCGATGGATTAGGACCTCCTGAAGCAGGAGTCATGTCTTCAGCAGCTTTGGTTACAGCGTCCCTTGCAGCTGAGTGCAGTTCTCTCTGGATAGTTCTCCACTAAAGTCGGCACTAAGTAAGCACTAAGTTGGGGAAATGTCTGTCAAACCCACTTCTGACAGCTTCATGGAAAAATATCAACGGGAACCTGCAGAAACAGACTTACCAAAGTCTTGACTAACATTTCCGTGACATTTAACCATGTTCCACAGCTTAGCAGTGCTTAACCCCTGCCCCAATACCCCAGGATGAGTTGGGTCTCTCTGATCTGTCTGACTGGGACATTAAACCTTGAGTCACAGGACACCTCTGTCAGTAAATTCCTGCAATGCAGCCTTCAATTTTCCTTGTCTGCTTTCCCTGCCCAGGTCCCAAACCCTCAAGATACCAGGGCATTTTCTTTTCAGTTTCTGTTGCCACATGTTGTCCAGTTCTTAAGATGCTTTGAGAATGTGGGCTGTTCCCAGAGTAGGGACCCCATGTCCCTCTTCCAACTGTGCTGAAGCCTGACCCTGGTTATTGATCTGAGGCAATGCAGGGCAATGGGGGTGGATCTTGGGTAGGGCAATAATCATCTTGCAGGACTTTATGCCAGGAGTTAGCAAACTACAGCCCGTAGCCAAATCAGCCCCATCATCTGTCTTTGTAAATAAAGTTTTATTGGCACACATCCATGCACATTTCTTTATGTATTGCCTATGACTACTTTCAGGCTAAAAAACAGGTGAAGAGTTGTGATGGAGACTGTAAGGCCTGCAAAGCCTAAAATACTTGTTACCCGGCTCTTGACAAAAAGTTTGCTGACACCCACTTTGTCTTGGGGCCAGTGGGTAATCCATTAATGATTTAAGCTAATTATCTCATAAACAGCAAAGAAGAGAGGAATGGGTGCCTAGGAACTGAGATATGGTCTGGAAGACCACCAGACTGGTTTTATTCAGCTTTCCAGCACTGCCACTTACAGCCTGAGTCACTGAGAGTACTAGCTCCTGTCCTCCCAACTCCATAAAGCTGGCCTAACGACCAGGTGAGACAATGGGTAAAAGTCTCCTGTCAAACTGCTGTAACAATGGAAGGGATCTATTTGCTCCTCAATGTCGTGACCTTCTAACTCATAATGGGAAAAAGTCCCTCCTCGCAATGCCGCAAGGAGGTTTGGGAGAGAAATTCCTCTCTGCTCAGAGAACCTCGTGGGGCCCATCCTCATGCAGGGCTGCTCTTGGGCCCTCGTCTGAGGCCGGGAGTCTTCAGGCTTCTGCTTCTATTGCTCCAGCTTCTTCCATCTGAAGCTTGAGTCACCCAGGGACTCCTCAGAGACCCACAAAGTCTATGCCCTAGATGAAGAGGAGCAGTTTTGAGGTTAAGGTACAGACCCCCAGTGTGTAGGGGGAATAAGCTATCTGCAAACAGCTGATATCTGAAACTGTAAGAGGGGCTTGATGACCTCCTGTGATGGAGGAAAAAAGAAGTACTCAGAGAGGGACCAGGGGAATGCCTGAAGGTCAGAAAACAGAAGGAAGAAAGGACTAAACTGAGGAGCTAGAGAAGGGGTAGGGGAGGAGGTGGTGGGGAACTCAGAGAACGGCCTCCTGAAGCCAGACCACCAGGTCCAGTCTTGGCGTTGAACATCTTTGCTGTGTGGCTTCACATAAATCACTTGACCATTCCAGGCCTTATTTTTCTCTCCTTTAAAATGGAATTGGTGATAATTCTCATTTCTCAGGGTTGTGAAACCCAAAAGGGAAAAGGCACAGAGGTGTCACAAGTAGGGGCATAGTGTCATTCCCAGGACAGAGAAGAAGGGTACGCAGTTCTCTGTGTTTACATTTTCATCTTGCCGGTGATCTTCCTTTTGGTCTTGGTAATTACATTGTCCTAATACAATGTAAATTAGAAAGATAAGTGAAAACTTGGCCACTCATAGATTTCCTTGTTAATTAAAGTGCATTGCTTCTCTCAAAAGCTTGAATCTGTGATTGTTTTCTCTGAAGCCTGTAATGTGCATTATTAAGAAGGCCACAAGGAGCCCTTGGTGCCTAGCAACCATTTCCAACTATATCTTGCATCCCACAATAAGGCCAGGGCAAAGGGTTATGTCTACAGGTGCAGAGAAGGCTTTGCTCAGGAGCGAAGACTCATTTATGCATGATCAGGAGGCACCATTTGGGAACATCCCTTCCCAGGTTGGGGTTTTCAGAGATTCAGTGCCAAGTCTTCCAGCCAAAGGATGTCCTCACAAGTTTGTATAGATAAAACCATTATAGGAAATCAATATGCTCTTGCATTTTCCATTAGAACTCAACCATAATGTCCCAGATACAGCCAGGGGATCCAAGAGATAATGATTGGGATGGGAGGGAGAGGAATCCAGGCTGTGTGCAGAGTCCAAAATACCATCCCGAGTTTGTGCAAGTGAGACCCCTCAACTTTAATTTGCTCCGTGATTATTTCACAATCTAAGCCTCAGTTTCTTCATATGTAAACTAAGATTGTTGGAATAGGTTTCTACACATCTCTTTCAAAACTAATATTCTATTCTTTTCAATTGAGCATTCAGCCAAATAAAAGCACATTGAATGTTTTCCTTGGCCTTCTGCTTTCATTAGGAGACTTTGATTTGCATTATAGAAAAAGAATGTTTAGTTTGCCTGGGGTCTGCTGACAGCTATGTACTGTGGGTAAAAATGTATTATAGCGCAGAGGCAAAGTTCTAGCTTGTCTATAGTTGAACTTCAGATTCTAGCTGACCTGCATGAGACTGCAGATGAGTCATTTTGCTGTTCCAAGCTCAGCCTTCCTTAGCTATAAAATAAGCCATAGTATATATAAGAAACTGTTGACCTTTGTTGCCTCTGGGGAAGTAAACTAACTACCTGGGGACCAGTTTCAGGCCATTGTGTGCTGCATCTGGGTAAAAAGCTATACGTGATTGGGTTAGTACTTTATGTTGTGCCTGATGCCCCTTTTGTACATTATGAACTTTATACCATTTATTCATTAAGTAACTAAATGTCTAAAATGAAATGGTTCATAGGCCTTGGGAGTTTATATATCTCCCTCCAGAAACAAAACATACTGTTGTATTCCTATTTGACAATTCTCTCTGCTTAGAATGTTTTATGATGTTCCCTTCATTTAATCATCCTTGTGGATTAATAAGTAAGGCTTTAGATATTATAGCGTCATAGTAAGCTAAACAAAATGGCACACACAGCATTCCATTCTAATTCAGGTTGTTAGTGAGTGTGAACAGGGCCAATCATATCGGTCAGAGTGAAACATCCGTCCTTATTACCGGCAGTGCAGAGGTTGAGAGACTGTCATCTAATTGCATCTTCTTAATTGGTGGCACCACTTACAGGGTGACTGCCATGTGTCCAGCCAAGCAGCGCCACTGGAGCCAGCAGAACAGACAGTATTTTTATTCCAATCAAATAGAAATTGGTTTAGTTAATGTAACAAATCACATCACTAAATTAATTTAACAAGAAATGCCAGCTATCTGGGACCCATGAAATGTTGCTTGAAGGGTTCACATATGTGCTCAAACTTCAGATTGTGGGGAAGATATGCAATACACGTGTGATGGACACACACATATTCTCACAGATGCGTATGTGTGAAGGACCAGCCCCAGGGTAAAGAAAAAACGAGATGACGAAAGTTGGCGGCAACGTCTCAGAAGCAATGATTTGCAGGAGATTCAATCTAAATTATAATTTCCCAAGTCTATCACAATAGGTTTCCTGAAATGTGTTCTGCATTTTAAATGAGGGTGTGTTGATGAGAATTTCACTCAGCGGTGTTTTATGTGTCTTTGTGACCCCTTATC
>VMDO01002183.1:19097-176471 GCA_007922755.1 Pedetes capensis
GGGCTGAGGTGCAGCTCAGTGGTCCAGCACTTGCAGAGCATGCAGGCGTGAGGCCCTGGGTTCAACCCCCAGCACTGGAAAAAAAAAAAAAAAAAAAAGGAATGTGCAGAGAGATTGGGTAACTCACCTGGGGTCACACAGCCAGTCAAGGACAAAGTATGGAGCCTGTTCAGTACTCTGTGGTTCCCAAGAGCTCCCCATTTCTGGCAGATGAATGAGTAAACTTCCTGGCTGAGGGAGGATAATTTGAACCATCATTAAAGGTAAGTTCTTTCCCAAAGAGGCTGGGCAACCAATAAAAATAGAGCAAGCAAAGGGAAAGCTTTATTCTGGGCACTTCATGGTGCCAAATTTCATCATTTAAATCCTTTTATTCTTTTGAACTACTACTAGATCCACAGGAGGGCTATGGCTGTGGACCTGTGCTCCCCCACAGCATTGGCAGGTCAATCATTCTGCAACATTGGCAGCTATCCTTAGAGCTGTGTGATTCACTCCAGTGTTGACCCATCAGGCAGAGTAACATGTGCCAGATGTTCTGCAGAACCCCATGAAAAGATTGCTCTTCCATAGAAACAATCAAGAAGCTTTGATCAGAGTCTGCATTGGTTCTTTCAATGAATGCCTGTTGTTGTTAAGTGCCATTGAGTTGGGAGTTATTACCTTCTCAAAATAGACCCAGGATAATCCCAAGAGAGGAAACTACTATCCAGATAAGGCGCCAATAGGAGATCATTGGGCATAGATCATGGGCTAGATACTGGGAGGACATGGGAATGGACTTCATATAGTTCCTGTTCTAGCAGGAGCTTCCCAAGCTCATTGGGATAAAGAGACTCCTGTGGGTGTTGGGCAGTGGCTGTCTTGACACCATGTGGGCTGAGGAAGCCCTAATGCCAACTTTATCATGACTGCACTCACGTATACAACTGGACACATCAGGCTGTTTTAACTTCATGTTAATTTTTTTTTTTTTTTTTTTGTGGTACCGGGGGTTGAACCCAGGGCCTCGTGCCTGCATGCTCTGCAAGTGCTGGACAACTGAGCTGCACCCTCAGCCCATTTTTTAACATTTCTGAGAGAGGGTCTCACTAAGTTAGGCAGACTGCCACCGGTCTCGAACTTGCGATCCTCCTGCCTCCGCCTCCCATGTCGCTGGGATTACAGGCGTGCGCCACTGTGCCCGGCTATGTTGTTAATTTTTTGAGCGTGCCAATGTGACAGACATCATTCATGGCTATTCATTACCTGCGCTACCTTCTACTGAAAATGGCAGATGGCTTTACCTCCCCCTCATAGGTACTGTGTAGGGGGATTATTTAATTAGGTCTTTCCCTACTCCAGTTAAGACGGAGGGCACATGAAGCCATTTATACACTCCTTCCTTAAGTCTGTGCGTGATACAGTGTCTGGTTGTGTTTTGTTCTGTTGTACATAGGGTTGCTATGAAATTGACCTGACCTCAATGGCACCTAACAACAATAACAACGAAAATCCTGGAATATGAGTTATAAGGGGAGAAGCAAAGACTTTGAGTCTCTGCATGTTACTGCTAGATACCTGTATGCTGTGAGCCAGGCTTACCTGCCTTTCTGTAAATTCTGTCTTCACTTAAGGTAGTCAGATTCAGATTCTGTGACTGCATGACCAAAACCGTGTGTGTGTGTGTGTGTGTGTGTGTGTGTGTGTGTGTGTGTGTGTGTACAGACCCCTTTGAATCAGATCTGTGCCTACCAAGCATCCTTCCCCCTATGTGCCTGCCTTTGATCTTTCTGTCTCCACTCTACCAATCTGGTACATAATAAATGCTGGGGAATTTTTGTGGAAGAAATGAATAAAGAGTATGGAAAAGTAATGAGTTGCCAAGACATTCGATGTAATCAGGGTTGAAAACGGGGGAGTGGGAAGGGGACAAACAGCTGTAGGTGTGAGTACCCGGGAGATGCTAAGGAAGAAACATGGTTTGAGCTGAATTTTGAGGGATAGATGTGGCTCCCCATTGGGTGGACGGGAGGGGGAAATCCTACTGAGGCTGGAGGAGTAACGTGGCCTTCTTGGATTGGTCATCTCAATTTCATAAATATTTATCAAGGGCTTACTATGTGCTCCTGTGTGCCTGCAGAGGCACTGGAGGTTCAGAGAAGTATGAGACCCAGTCAAACTGGAGTGGGATGGGGGAGCGGCTCAGGGAGCAGGAACCATTAGCGATCAATGCACAACACGCTGAGTTCTCCAAGGTGGGTTAAGCCAGCCCCCTGGGGCGTGAACACATCTAATCCTGATAATATGTAGAGCTTTCCAAAAAGGCTACACACAGTAAGTCATGCTGGGTATGGTGGTGCATGCCTTTAATCCTAGCAACTTGGGAGGCTAAGGCAGGAGGATCGCAAGTTTGAGGCCAGAAGCAGCCTGTGTAATTTAGCAATACCTTGACTCAAAATAAAAAATAAAAATTGGGCGGGAGATGCATCACAGTGGTAGAGCACTTGCAAAGAATGGGCAAAGGCCTGGGTTCAACCACAAAGTACTGGGGAAAAAAAAAAAAAGAATTCCAGCTGAAGCCAGGAGGTAGTGCACACCTACAATCCCAGTGGCTTGGGAAGCAGAGACACAAGGATTGCAAGTTCAAGGACAGAGGCAGCCTGTGCAATTTAGCTAGACCCTGTCTCAAAAAAAAAAAAAGTGGGCTAGGGGTACAGCCCAGGAGTAGAGTGCTTGCAAAATATGTGCAAGGGCCTGGGTTCCAACCCTAAGTACCATAAATAAAACAAAGTCAGTTGCAAATTTCAGCAGTGGTTCATGCTCAGAGATGTAGGTTGAGTATTTGAGCTCACCTGTGTCAGGGCAGGGAGTCAACGGAAGCACCATGTTGAGTGTCCATGCGGTGGTGGGAAGTCTAATGAGGTGTCACGATGGGTCTCGCGGGGATAAACACAACAGGCCTCCAGGAGAAGACACGGAGACACGCAGGGCAGAGTCAGGAGGCACCTGATGCAGGGGAAGAATGGAGAGGTGGCTGGGGGAGGGACAGGTGTGCAGAGGTGGCAGGCAACCACTGTGAAGATCATGATTTCAGGGCTGAGGGCCTGTATTAGCTATGGTGGACATGGGGAACCGCAGGCCAGTGGCTTGACCAGAGCATGTCTCGATTTTAGTAAAGCAACAACTTCATCATATGCTTTAAAGCCTGGAGACGCCTGCAGACTGCCCAATTTAGAGCTTTTTATCTTGTTATTAGCAATTTCCTGGTCACATTTGTTATTTCAGGCTGGATATAATTACTTATTATCTTTCCACTAAGAGAGACTGAATTCTTTTGAAGTGCTCCTCCTCCCTGCCCCATGGTAAGGCAATACTTTTAAAGACACTTTTGCAGAAAAATCTAGCAACTGTTATTTTCCTTTCTGCTTCATACCTTCCAGCCTTTGTCCATAAACAGAGGTATTTTCTTTGTTGTGATGGTGATATATATGTTCTCTTTTGTAGTTTTTTTTAACAAAGCATATCATAACCTTGTTTCTCTTTCATATATTAATTTTATTTTAGTGGCTGAAGAACATAGCACCTAAGTGAATGTACTGTACTTTTCAAAATCCTTCCTTAACACTGGAAACTTTTTTTTCTACCACAGCTCAATCTGCCCCAGACGTCATTGTGCAGCTTTTGGGAAAATGCCTCTCTTGGCTTCCTACTCGGTATTTTTATAAATCAGTCTTGAAATTCTCAGTCCAGCCCAGAATTGGCCACTGGTATTGAAATTTCAAGCATCTGGCAAGTGTTTTGCCTGGCACATCTGGAAAGGAGGGGTCGATTTGTGATGGAACAGATTTCTTGGCCAGAAATACAGGCTGGCCAAGATCAGCTGCCTATTAGGAGAAATCCCCAGCTTGCCAACTCTGTAATTTCTTTCCAGGGGTCAAAAGTCTCACCTTGGCATGACAGACTCATCTCATTAATGCTGGCCGTGTGCTCTGATGAGGCAGCTCTCTTCCTCCTCACGTCACCTTTGAGATCTCTGAACATCCTGTGGAGATTGATCCTCAAGGTAATCAGAGCTGTGAGGAGAAGCCCATCGTGCAGATGACTCCAGATGCGAAGGAAGTAGGAAGAGAAAGCCTGAAAAGTGAGAATAAGCCTAACAATGTGTCCCTGACTGCCACAATTCACCAGCGTCAGCAGGAGAGCCTGGGAGCGTGGCAGGTGGCCAATGGGTGCAAGATCGCCCAGGCTCCAAGAACATCCACCCCCAAAATTCTCACTGTGAGGCCATTGGTGTCCAACATGGCCCCTCTCCCACCACCCTCCCCAACTCATCTGGACACAGGAGTGGCCTATGACCTTAGCGGCCAGTAAGCCCTTTCCCCAGGGAATTTGGAAGATCTCTACCTTCCCAAGGAATTGTAAAGCCTTTTTGCAAACAGCTGCCAGGAATTGCATCTGCAGTACCGGCAGCTCTGAATGAGCTGAGCTGACCTTGTCCACCCCTAGAGAGCTGACACTCCCATGTGGGCAGGCGTGCACTCCCATGCACGTTCACTTCCTGGTAGGGGGTGGCATTAACTTTCCTGTCTACTCCAAATACAAGGATTTAAGTTGCAAATATTGCTCAGTCCACAGTTTAGTCTATAGTAGTCACAAGAATGCAGAATGCAGTTTAGGAAACCGTTAAGCACCTGTCTCAAATTGCAGATAGTTCTAGGCATGACTGCAGGGTGAGTCTTACTAACTACGGTTGATAATCCTTTCTAATCAGCACAATATTTCCTACCAGGGCGGGGTTTAGAAATCATCCAGGGTGCTGGTAATGTACGAGGATCCTGCACACAGCTTCTCCCCTGAAGCTGCAGGGCGTCCTGTGTGGCTGCAATGGCTTGTGAGTGTCTCAAGTCTGCATGGTAAACACTGCCTGGAAAGGCTTCTCCTTCACCAGTTACAGATCCGTCTTTGGTCCATTTCCTGGGTCTTCAGCCAGCTTCCTGCACTGTTTCTGTTACGCTGCAGTAGCTGTGGTCAGAAACCTCTGGCTGCTGCAGGACTGGGGCTCCCCTGTTTTACTCTCTCACTCTCCCCTGTGCTGTGGTTATTTGCTTTCCTACGTGGCACAGAACTTTTTCCACTTCTGAAAGTGTGGAGCAAGCACACGGCAGGGCCAAAGGGCAGTAAGCCAGGCTTCAAACCGACCAAAGTCCTGACCAGCAAGCTATTTGGTTGGATGTTCTGGGTTAAAACTGGTCTCTGCTAGGTCTAAATGCATGTGCTGAAAATGCTTGTCGGGGCTGAACAAAAGCTGCTTCTGAAGGAGTCTGAGCACTGGCTTGTTGGGGCTGTGGACTCAGTTTATCTGTGTTTCCCATGAAGTCACGTTGTGCTTAACAAAGATAAACTTTGGTCCAGTCACAGAATTATCATACGTTTTAAAATTAATGTCATTCAAGTTAACGAGGTTTTCCCGTAATGCCAAGTGCAAATGCAGGGGCTAGGAAAGGCAGAATTAGTTGCGAGATTCTCCTTGGAGATAAAGGGTGGGAAATCTCGGAGATGTTTATGTTTATGGGAACATGGGGGTCAGAAGCCTCACGGTGGTGGCCATACACAGTTGCATTTAGAGGAGAAATGCAGAAGTTTGGACTGCAGAAAGAAGTTAAAGATCATGCCCAGATCCTTCATTTTGTAGCCAAAAAAGAAAATGGAATCAGAGGCAAGGTGGTTGTCTAAAGTCACGCGGCAAAGCTATTGAGAGGCAGAACCAGATGCTATTTAGATGGGATATTTAGATTTAAACTACCTTTTGAGAACGCTGTGCATGGCTGTTCCCCTGCCCATCTGGAAACTCCATTGAAATGACAGCAGGTCTTTTAACAGTTCACCTTGTAAACCATGGCGGGTCCGCTCCATCTGGGTTCCGTGAAGGGATCCTGGAAGGTGACAGCCATCAGGAAGCCACGGAGGAAAGCCCATGAGGCAGGGGACCCTAGGGAGAGCTGGAAAGGAGGGAGGAGGCCCTGAGGTTGCTCTTTGTCAGGAGGTGGTGACCGCTGGGAGAAGGAGGGAGGAAGGGACAGCTTGATGGCTGAGTTGCCTCAGGGAGAGCAGCAGCTGGACGACCCTGCACACACATCCTCCTTTCCCCCAGCAGCAGGAATGGGGAACACAGGTTTGGGTGCTTAGACAAGGGGTGCCAGGCAGAAGTCCAGGGGGGCTGGTGGCCTCTGAGAGAAGACGGACCACTCATGCCCAGATGACACCAGGGGCCTGGGACCCCAGCCAGCTGCCTCCACAGGGCCACAGCGCCTCCTGCAGGGGTCCTCTCCTCTCCCGGGGCAGCAGCAGCTCAAGGCCTGGGTAGTGTAAGCCAAGAGATGAGGCACCGGGAAGAGCCAGAGCATCTAAGCAGAGGCAGCCCTGTGAGACACAGGAAGAACTTCCTTCTCAGGCAGCACACCGCCATGCTAGGGCTGCTGAGCCCATGGGGTGAAGGTTCATCCACATCTTTGGCCACAGGTGATTGCTCTTACCTTCCATGGGGACAGGGAGCCGTGACATGCAGAAAGGGCAAGACAGGTAAGGAAAGGCTGGCAGGGAGGCTGGGAGGCAGAGAATCCCCTGCCCGGTGCTGGGCTCAGATGGAGTGGATAAAAGGGCACTCACTCACCCAGAGTCCGGCCACAGCTGCTTCTGTCCTGGAGATGCCTCAGAATAGCCTCCACTGATATTTTAACTGAAATGGGCAATCACCATCATCAGGAGCCTGGGTGACCTTGGCCTTTACAGTTACCCCTTGTAACTGTGGCCAGCTGAGCAGAGAGGCGCTCACCCATGAAGCCCCGCTGCATCACTGCATGGGGCTGAGAGCATCACCTCCTCTCCTCCTCCCCTGTGCTATGCTGCAGGTAGGCATTATACAAGAGTGGCATTCTGTAAAAAAGAAGATCTTGGAAATAAAAATACTAATGCTAAAATAAAACTTCTAGCATGAGCTGACAGAAAAAATGAATGACTTGAAAGCAAATTAATAAACTGTGAGACTAAACTGAGGAATTATCTCAGATCAGAAGCAAAGGAAAAAAGGCTGCATAAGGGAAATGTTCAGAGACATGAAGGATAAATCCAAAGCTTCCAAAATCTATCTAATAACAATTTTAGAAGAAAAGCATGGGTGAGGAAAGGGAAATACAAGGTCTGGAAGAAATAGCTAAGAATATTCTACAATTATAGAAAAACACCAATCATAAGATTTAAAAAACCTATGTTTATCAAGTAGGATGAATTTTCAACAAATCCACAAACAACACCTGGATAAATTGTGGTAATATTTCAAAACACCAAAGACAAAGAAAGAAAATTCTAGAAACTTCCAGAGAATAAAGGTAGAATATTTATGTATGTATATGAATCAAACTTACCTCAGAAACAGGTGGTGAAAGAAGATAATGAGAATAGATCTTTAAGTGTCTGAAGGAGGAGGGATACTTTTGATGTTAGATAGTTATATCTGGTAGATTATCATTTTTTAAGAAGAATTAAATATAGGCGTTTTCACGAGGACTCAGATAAGTTTACTACCCACAGACTTCCCTCAAAGATAGCTATAGGATGTACTCCAGGAGAAAGAAGATATGAATGACAAAAAGGAGCATGTGTGGAGAATATACTAATGCATTAACTGTGTAATTAGAAATAATTTTTGAAAGACAATTTTAAAAGAAATAAGTTTGATTATATCAGAAATCTCAAATATAAGGAAATACCACAAAACTGACACAATTTTAAACTCTGGACAGTATATTTGCACCATGTGGTCATCTCAACATCTTGAAAGTAATTTTGAGGCTGGCATTCACAATGAACCCTGGAAAAGAATTATATATATACAAAAAAAGGACTAAGTAGGTAAATGAATTAGGAAGAATAAACTCATTTGTCTGTCATTTGTAATAATTCGGAATAACTTATGTAGATATTTCTCTGGAAAAGGGAAAAAGGGTAAGCTTGCAGTGGAGAGATC
Source organism: Pedetes capensis (assembly GCA_007922755.1). Taxonomy (NCBI): domain Eukaryota; kingdom Metazoa; phylum Chordata; class Mammalia; order Rodentia; family Pedetidae; genus Pedetes; species Pedetes capensis. Next base: position 27,103 of record VMDO01002183.1, read on the forward strand.
TGACAAATGGCCTCATCCAGGTGATCAGGGTTAAACATCAACAGTGACACCTGGGACCTGATGTGGTGATCTGATTGTTTCACCTTTGTGTCTTCCCCAAACCCCAGTCTGATCATATGGAAAATATCAGGCAAATCCCAGTAGAGGGACACCCTGTAAAATACTTGACCAGTGATCCTCAAAACTGTGAAGGTCATCACAAATGAAAAATGTCTGGGAAATGGTCCCAGCCAAGAAAGGCTTAAGGAGACATAATGACTAACTGTAATGTGTTGTCCAAATGGGATTCTAAACAAACAGAAGATATCAGGTAGACACTGTGGAAACCCATGTAATGAGTGGACTACTTACCTGAAGATATTGCGTCAGTATTGGTTCACTGGTGTGGCAAAGGTCTTGTGTTGATGTAAAACCTTAACTATACAAGAAAGTGGGTGTGAGGTAGACAGGGCCTCTGTACCCTGTTTAGAATATTTCTGTGAACTTAACACTATTCTTTATTTAAAAACACTGTACAAATACATCCTGTTTTTTTGTGCATTCCATATATCTGCATTGCTTCAGGTAATAAAAATAAAGCAAATACAAAAGGAAACAAACAAGAAGCCAGATTGTGAACTTCCCACGGCAGCTTCCCCAATGAACACGGGTATGCAGAGCCTGGGCTGGTTTTGCGTCTGAGGACGAGGCAGCTGTGAGGGACCCTTTGTGGGTCAGCAGCACTTCAGGGCCAGGACTGAAGGTGCTTAGAGGCAGCATTTGCTGCTGGGGGCTTGGGGATCCTATAACAGAACCGGCAGCCACTGCCACATGGATTCCCAGGAAGCGTCTGCAGTGGAATGACCCATCACGCATGCCTAGCAGAGTAGGGACGGCAGCGCTAAAATAACACCCCACCTTTCTATTGTGCTGTATGAGTCTCATGTTGAATTTTTTCTTCTGACCCTCATGAGGCCCTCTGATGTGGGCTGTTCATGGTTTGAGTCTAAAATATCCCCCAAAGGTCATGTGTTCGAACGCTTAGTCCTCAGCTGGTGGCACCCTACTGGGAGGCTGTGAAACCTCGGGAGGTGGGACCCAGCTTGCTGAGGTGGGTTCCTGGGGATGCGTTGGGAGGCTGAGTTACATGGGTCCCTCTTTCTTCTCTCTCTCTCTGCACTTCTGATCGGCCATGATTCGAGGAGCTCTGTCACAGGCCTGCCGCCTACCCTGCCTCCACACCATCCTGCCTCTGTGGACTGAAACCCTCTGGACCGTGAACCTGGTACAGCATTCCTCCAGCAGGTTGCTTCTGTGGGTGTTCTGCCACCGTGGTGCCCAGCTGTGGAACACAAGGCAGAGTTTGGCTGCTTCTGTGTGGGGCCCTGGAACCCACCATCCTACCAACTACACACAGAGCAGGCAAATGGGCAAAAACTGTCCTGCAAACATTGCCTATCTGGTTCTTGGCCCTGACTCATCTGTTAACTGGTTGCTATTGCTCTGGAGGGGGTAGGGTTTAACTCAGTTGGTAGAGTGCTGTTTCGCACTTTCTGAGGATCTGGGTTTGATCCCCAGCACCACAAATGGGAGAAGGACATGGCAATCCACTCCCAAAGCAGTCTTGAAACAATCATACATTGAGAACTCTATGAAGGTCACTATGAGTCAGACCTGACCCAGTGTCACTCAGCAACAACAACAGAGGGAATGCATGTGTTGAAAGTTTTCCACTGTATTTAGGAAGCCAGTGGTCCCCCCAACCCCGCCCATATTTATTCCTGCAGCTGTACCACTGTGGCATCCCCCTCCTGTCAGATCTCAGAAGCTAAGGAAGGTCGGTCCTGGTTAGTCCATGGATGGGAGACCGCCTGGGAACACCAGGTGCTGTACGTTTGGGAGATGGACCTGACAACCCCTCCCAAAAATCAATCCACCACTGAAAACCCTATGAATAGCAGAGAAGCACTGACAATAGTGTTTCGCCCGTTGTACTTAGGGCCGCTGTGGGTTGGACACTGACTCCATGTCACCTAACAACAACAACAGAAAGAGAGACAAATGTGAATCTACATGCATGCCTAAACAAAGCTTAAGGAAAGAATAAGGCAGCCTTATAAATGCCAATACCGAGTGACTGATTGCCAAAATATTTTGCTGATGGTGAAAAGAATTAACGTGTAAGATAATGTGCACAGGATTTTACCATTGCTTTAAAAATAACACTGCTCTACTCTGCTTTTATCTTTGTAGACTCCTTCTGGAAGGACATATAAGAAACTGGTAAAGCAGTCATCTCTGGACAGGATAAGGAGTTGGTAACCACTGAATATTGTAAAATTTCATACCAGTTATGTATTTCCTATTCAAAACAAGTTAAACAACTTAACAGTAAACAAAGTGACACTTTATGACGTCCCTATGGCCCTCCCTCCTCACCATTCACACTCAGGAATCACCCTGAGTTATGAGCACTTGCTTAGCACTGTCTTTCCCGGTGGACGGTGAGACATTTGAGGGCAGAAGCCTGTGTCACTTCTTTCAGGATTCTGTGAAGAGTCAAAGCACAGGTTCTGGAGTCAGACAGCCTGGCCTCAAATCCTGCTCTGGCTCTTATGAGATACGTGACCTAAGGGAAATGACCAAACCTCTCATTGCCTCCATTTCCCATCTGCAAAATGGGAACAAGGGCATCATTTGCTTTATAGGATTCTTATAAGTATTAAGTAAGATAAGTCTGAAGACAGATGCCCGGCATGTCATATGTTCCAAATAATTGTTAGCTCACAGGGACATCTCTCTGTTCAGGTGAAGCTGACAGGGGCCTGGTGCGTAGTGGTGCTCAGGACGTTTGTGGAGGAATGAAGACATGCCACCTTGTGATCTGGTGCTAACAACTGTCTTTCTGCTGCTTGGCTGGTAGGTAATTCTAGATGATTCAGGCTGTCCAGGAGCTGAACATCCCTGATAGGATAAAGGAGATGTTTTTTTCGGTAGAGAGCTGGAGGCAAGCCCATTTGTGTCAACCCTAAAAGTATTTTGGTTTATCTCTGGGATCCAGATAACTCAGGGGAAATAATGGGAATCTCAGAAGGAGCCTTAGTTTCCAGACTTTCTGATACAGAGGCCAGGCTTTATCTGATCGCAAAACAGCACCCGAAGCACCAGCAACCCAAGCGCAGCATAAATGGATTTTTCTTAAGTACTCTTCCCGATTGAGTTTCCCTTCATTGAGCTCTCCTTTTCAGGCAATATTATTTAGTACACTGAATTGAGATCCAATTTCTTTTTGAAGTTCATCCTAGTGGAGAAAGCATTAGATCAGCATGTGAGAATCCCCTCTCTCCAAATGACCTTGGGGAGGTCACTTCATTTACTGTTCCCTCACCTGTCAAGTCATGATAAGAAAACAAACAAATCAAACCCCTGTTCATCACTAGGACACTGGAGTTAACATCAGGCTTAGGCTGGGAACTACCTGGATAAAATGGCATGGAAATATAGAGATGTGCGAACATGTGCTGAGTACCTATTATGTGTTGGGCCTTGAACTTAGTTCTCAGGACTTAAAATGGAGGAGACTCATGTTAAGTAATTTTTATGAGGACATTTAGGTCATTTGATGAATATGTACTGAGCTTCTTTTATGGTTCAGGCACTGTTTACCTGCTTGGGATATATTAGTGATCAAAGTCCACAGAAATTCAGCCTTTTGCTTTCTAAGTCTCTTGGATACTCTTGGATAGTTGGGTTCTGTTGAGAATAAATGGAAGGAAAGCCTAGATGCCTCTCTCAGGGGTTCAAGGTTCAATTTTCATCAATAGGAATGGTGACATCTATGGATGATACAAGCATTATGATGTAATGGCAGTCCTCAAGAGGAGCGATGGCTTTTCTTCAAAACAATGTACAATTATTATCCCCTTTGGACATTGAAAATCAATAGGCAGTGGGGAACTGTGCTCCCCAAACCACAATGTCTAACCCTGTCCCACTCACCCTTGTACGAGGACAGCAAATCTCACCCCTCTCCTATCTCAGTTTGCAGCTGTACCACCTGGGCGTCCAATCCCACCTGATCTCGGAAGCCAAGCAGGGTCGACCCTGGTTAGTCCTTGGATTGGATACCACCTGGGAATACAGGTGCTGTAGGCTTGGGAGAAGGACCTGGCAACCCACTCCCAAAATCAATCTGCCATTGAAAACCCTATGAAAAGCAGAGAAGCACTGACATAGTTCTGGGCATGGCACAGTGTCAGGGAGTGTTTCATTCTGTTGCACATAGGGTTGCTATGCATCAGACTCACTCGATGGCACCTAACAACGACAACCACCACCACCTACCTCACAGGCTGGAATTATATAACACAGGCCACTCCTCTTCCGTCTGTCTCCTTCTCTCATATCTCAGCCTCCCTCATCCGGAGGTAAAGGCCAGTAGCCAGGATGTTCAGAGAGTCTCCTTTGCACATCCCAGAATCCTTAGCACGAATGCAATAAAGGTCTCTAGGAAGCACCTCATGCAACCTCCTCACACACAGGCGAGGAAATGAAAATCCAGAGAGTAGCACCTTGTCCGAGGTGGCAGAGCCGGAGGTGAGAGAGCTGTGAGTGGACGCCAAGCCTCCTGCTTCCTTGCTCAGTGCCTGGTACAGTAGCTCAAGTATGGTGCAGCACAGTCCTGTGTCTGCAGAGGAGAAAGAAACAGCAGGAAGTCCTGGTGGCCTGGCAAGTTCTGCAGCACTGTGGCTGGCCAACCGGAGCTCAATTTCAACCCTGTTCCCTGTCTGGGATTTTCAAGGGGTGATAGTTTCCAAGGGTGGAAAGCCAGCCTCTCATGTCCCAGACAGGACTCTGGGTTGCCAAGATCAGACATTGGCTCTGTCTACTTGGGTAGGAAAAGAATTTACTGGAAGGATACCAAATTGGTGGTAAGTCCAGAGAATCAGGTATGGAAAATGCCCAGGAACTGAAGGAAGCGAGGGGTGGGGGTGTGTGGCTGTAATCACAGTTGAGTGCCACATGAAGGGCCTGCTTAGGGCCCTCTTGCTCACACTGCTGGACCCAGGCCTTGTACCTTAGATGTCACCACTACAGGGGTGGAACGATTTCCAGACTGTTACCAGATTCTTTTACATGACTGGCTTCAGATTCACAGCCTCAGACAAAAGCACTGGGTTGGCCAAGCTTAGCCACCTGCCTATTCCCATGCTGCCAAGGTTCAGAAGAGGGGGCATCAAAATTTCACAACGGCAGCTGCCTCCAAAATAAGAAGAGGCTCCAAAGACTGGGCAGCCTGAAATAACAACAGCAACAACAATAATAAACCAAGTAATAATAGATAATGATAATGATAAAGCAGGTAAATAAATAACAATCATAATAATAAAACAGATATCCCCTGCACCTTTAGAACATACCACTGCAGCAACCTCTGGCTGGAGAGGCCATTTGCAAGGGAGAAGAGTAGAAGCCAGTGGTCCATAGACCACATGTCTAGCTTGGCTCCTTTCCAGTAACTATGGGTACTGCTGCCCTCACCTTGGTCTGAAGACGCTGGACTTGGGGAAGCTCCTGAATAGCATAGAGGTGCTTTGAGCTCCACCCTAGCAGCATTTAGGAGACTTGTGAGCCTGGGCTGGATTTAGAAACTCTCAGTCCTGGTTTCATGTCTGTTCCTAACACATAGTACGGCCCAGCAGCTGACAGCTTCTTCTGGATCTCATCTGCATGATTGGCAATCTGCTAATATAAGTTTCCACCCACTGAAATCACAGCCCAGGAGTCAGGGTTAGGGAGCCACTCTGTTCTCCACCTCACCCCAGATTTGTGTCTCATAAGCCTACTGCTGTACCTAAACTCTCGCCAGTGATGCAGTTCCTCTGGGAATAGCTATTTAGCAAAAATCTTTCCTTGGGAGATGGAGTAGAGGGTGGAAGCTACTTTTCTACGATTTGAAGCTGTCTTAATCCCTGAGATTTATTTCTGCTTGATATATATCCTTTTAAGTCCTTACATATAATACAGGACAAGTGAGGCTTAATAGGGGGGATATGGAAAGCCCTGGGTCCAGGGTGAGGCTCAGTAAGGGTACCCGCAGGCAACGATGGTAGAAAACAGGAGCAATGAGGGTGGAGGATTCCTGGGGTGCTCAGAGGAGAACCAGAGGGTGCCACTGAACACAACTATGGGCCCCGTCCCAATAGCACGATGGCTTTTCTTTTGATGGTGATGTGCCATTGGGTCCCCCAGCCCAGTATTATGTCCTCTCAGGATTCCAAAGAAGGTTACAGCTCCCGTGCTTGCCCATGCTCCTTGATACAGTCAAGTTTCTGCCTAGATGCCCAAGATACAAGTGCTTGCTTGCTTCCCTTCTCTCCCTTCTTCATTCCTTTGCACATCCCAGAATCCTTAGCATCAATGCAACGTAGGTCTCTAGGAAACACCTTGTGCAATCTCCTCCCTTCCTCCCTCCTTTTCTTTCCTTGCCCTTTCCTTCCCTCTCTCCATCTCTTCCTTTCCTTCCTCCTCTTTTTCTTTCTGCTAGCTTAAGAGCCACAAGCATTTGCTGAGTGTCTGTTATGAGGCTGACACATTTATTCAACCTTCACAGTCACCTTATGAGGCCTCTTATTCCATTTCTATAGATGAAGATGCCAAAGCCCAGGAGAGGTTGAGAAGCGGTCTCAAGTTGTCTAGACAGTCAGCAGGTGAGTGGAGACAACATCTTTTTCTAATGATGCTACTTCCTGTGTCCTTTTCTATCCCTTCAGTGCATCTAAAATGTAACCAAAGCAGATCTAATTATCATGGACCAAAAATATTAATGTGTGAATGGTCACAGCCTTTTCTCCTATCCCTGTCATTACAGAAAATTCTGATGTTGCTGTTTTCCCTGTCCCCATCTTCCCTCTAAAGAGAGGAGAGAGGACGCATGGATCTACAAAACAAACCCAAGTAGAGAGGGGGCAGGAGAGGAAATACACAGGAAGAAGTGCTTAGGTGTTTAGAAAGAATCTGGAGGGTACTGGGGAGACAAAGGCTTGGAAAGAGCTGAATGAACTGGAGAGGGGAGGATGGTAGTCTCGGAGAAATTCAAATAAAGAACTTGATTAGTGGTGTCTTCTGGCTGCTGGGCTGTGTTTTATTGATGAGGACATTTATTGAGATTGGACTGCATGGACTTTTAAATGTATTTAGTTTCATACTCACGCTCACATTCTCTACGGGGGGATCTACCCAAGTGTTAAATGCACACAGAACTCTACATTTCAAATGACAGAGGAGAGGCATGTCAAGTAATCTGTCCAAGATCACACAGGTGGTTTATATCATTTATCAAATGTCCAGAACCAGACTTTTGGATTCCAAATTTGACACTGTTTCTCTGGTATCTCATTGGGTCTTCATACCTTCAGTCAAAATGATGCGAGGATGTGAAATGTGGGGATCTGACCCGGTATTGCTTGAAACAGGAAGAAGCAGGGCTTGGGTGATTTCTAGATGCTGATCCATTGCTGATCCCATGGCCTGGGTTCCCAGCTACCATCACATCCTCTTTCTCTGTCTGTTCCCTAGACTTAAATAATTGAAAATAAAAAATAGATGAAGCAAGTTGAGATTTTCTCTGACTTATCCTGGGGTATAATGCCATGAATTTGCATGATGTTCCCCACACTTAATGTCTTGGGTTATAGGAAAAAGACTTACTACGATTCTGGTGCAGTGAGTGGTACAGAGAAATGACCTCCACTTCTCCCTGTTTAGGCAAGATGGGGTATGAATAAAGATGCCCAGTGTGTGTGCAGAAAGGCAGGGGAGTCAGATACAAAAGGGCGAGCACCAGGCTGCGGTGGTGCCACACTGGTGTGGGTTTGTCATCTCTCCATCCCTGCAACAAAATACCCGAGACAATGAACTCATTAAGGGAAAAGTTTTATTTGGTTCACAGGTTTGGAGGTTCTAGACCAAGCTCAAACAGATCCATTCCTGTTGGTCTCTGGATAGGAAAGGTTAGGAGTGCATGACACAGCAGACTGCTCACCTCATAGCCCAGAAGCAGAAAATGGAGAGGGCGACAGGATCCCACAATTTGGTCTCTGGATAGGAAAGTTAGGAGTGCATGACAGAGCAGATTGTTTACCTCAAAGCCCAGAAGCAGAAAAAGGAGAGGGGGACAGAGTCCCACAATCTCCTCAATGATGGCCCCTGAGGCCCCACCTCCACAGGGCTCCATCACCTCTCACCAGCACACTCTAGGAGACCCAGCTGCTGTCTCTGGGAGGGGCAAGTTCCTGGCAAGGAATGTGTCCCAAGCTTTGATGGCAGACTTCTGGAACAAATGGAGAGAAATCAGTATCTGGTATCCAGTTGAATTATTTGGCTCCGTGAGCATCATTAGCCAAGTTCTGGCTAGAACTGGGTGACAATGGGGTCAGAGATCCATACCCTCCAAGTTTCTTTTTGTTTGTCATTTTAAAAGTTGTTTTTCAAAGATGTTTTTCAGGAAAAGTAAAATCAACCTCTGGGATATTAGCTGAACTAAGCGAGAAAAAGCAGATTTTTATCCATGCCAAGCTTTAGGCAGCCATGGGGTTTCCTCCTGGAATGTGGTTCCTTTAGTGGTGTTTCATGAAAAAAGGGGAGAAAGAACAAAACAAGTAATCATAGAGCCAGGGAAAAGGCAGGTGCTGCTCTGCTTCCTGTTTTATTATTCCATATGGTTCCTACCGATCTAATTTTTGTGAGAAATATCTATTTGCTTGGGTCTCAGATAACATATTTTCTGAGCTCAAAGGGCAACGAAGGCCCTGCAGAGTCTAAGATTCTCTTTAGCTGTCAACAAACAGGCCTGTTACCCCATTTACCCTTTACTTCGTGGGCTTAGCTCTTCCTTTGCTACCAACAGTACTGGGACTGACAGACTGCTGTTTACAAATGTAGAATCCCTGGGCAAGGAACAGTGAATCAAATAAACTTTATTCCTACCTCACCCTTTAAAATGTGTTTGCCCTCCCTAGATGGGTTTGAACTTGCTCACAGTAAGGTAATAAAAGGCAAATGGATTCTAAAACTTGGGCAGTGAGAAGCTCCGGGAAAATCTAGCTGTCAACACTCACTACACGATGAGACATTAAAGTATCCATGTGTTAACAGGTTCACTTTCGCACGTCGTCACCAGCCACATCCAGGCAGCACACCAAAGGGAGGCTCAGATGGAGATCCATGTCGTCCCTCCAAGCCCCGCTGGCACCCAGAGCACAGGTAGCAAGAGCCGCGGTGCCAGCATTTTGTCTTTGCTCCTGGAAGAGCCACCTAGCGCTGCCCAGGGAGGGGGCTCTGACCTCGCGGAGGTGTGAGCCTCAGATGCTCTGTTCCAAGACTTAGGGCTTTGCTTTCCTTCACCAATGGGAACCCATGGGTCTGAAACTATGACTGCTTTTGCGCTGTAAAGTGCTGTTGATGTGACTTCCACAGGCACTGGCACAGGATCTGTTAGACGGGCTGCCTTTCAGCCCCAAGGCATGGCACAGGGTGACTGGGGAAAGGCCTCCAGTTTCGATCGAGGTACCCAATTGGACTTTTAGAAATCCATTGCGGGGTGTGTGTGTGTGTGTGTGTGTGTGTGTGTGTGTGTGTGTGTGTGTGTGTTGGGGATTGATCACGTGGCTGCTAGTCTCTCCAATCTGGGTACCAATGAAGCCGACACCGGCCAAGAGGGAAAATCAATGCGCTAAATGACCACTCTGCGCCGGCCTTGCAAAGCACTGCGGCGTCTGCGTCCCCGGAAGGGTAGCGCCGCGCAACTGGGAGACAGCGAGGACGGCGCTGGCCCTGCGCCGCCGCTGGGGGCCGCAGTCACCTTCGGCGCCGGGAAGCTGAGAGCACGGAGTCCCGCGGGCGGCGGGCTGGCGCTGCTCGCGCTTCCCTGCGGCGCCGCAGCCTTGCCGGGCACCCGGGCACTGCGCCCCGCCCCGTCCCCGCCCCCAGGGAGCGCGCAGCGGCCGCGGGGCTCCCGGCGGGGCCATGGAGACGCCCGGTCCGGCCCTCAGCCGCCTGGGCCCCGGGTCGCGCCACCCGCCGCCGCCCAGCCCGTGACGCGCGGAGCAGCTGAGACACAGCCGAGGCCGGGCGGTCGGGCGGAGGCCGCGTGCCGGGGCTGCAGCGCGCCATGCGCGAGCGCACGCGCTGCCCGCTGCCCGCCGGCCCCCCGGGCGCCCCCAGCGGGCGCAGGCGCGGGCCCTGAGCGCGGCCGAGCCGACGCCGCCCGGCGGAGCGGCCGCCGCGGGAGCGCAAGCTGCGGGGATAGGAGCCCGGTCGCGCGCCGCGGAGGTAACTTCGGTGCCACGAGCGGGGCCGGGCGCGCAGAAGCTCGGGGAGGGGGCGCGGGGAGGGGGCGCCGGGCCCTAGTGGCCACGGTGCGCCACGGTCGGGGCGCGCGGGGCTGCACCGCGCGCCGCTTGGAGACCCGGGATCCGGGAAGAGCATCTTCAGCGAACCCCTGCGGGCCGGGCAAGTTTTCCTGGCTGGGAATTTGCTTCGGAGAGCGGGGTTCTGAGGGTTAAATGGGCGAGCGGTCAGTGCAAAGAGCCCGGCACCTGCGGGGCGACGAGTGAGACGGAGCGCTGGGTCACCGCAGAACACCGGCCGGGCATCCGATTCCGCCACTGAGGTTCCCGGGCACGGCGGCGCGGAGTGGGCGCCGCGCCCTCCGGAGCCGGCGAGGGTGTTCAACTTCGCGTGCCCGGAGCGCCAGCCAGGCCCGGCTCCCGTGCCAACTTCCGCCTGGGCAGCGGTCCTCACCTGCTCTGCCGTCTTGTCCCCGAAGCGCGCAGTGCTCGGGGCTGCTGAACCCCCAAACTAATCATGTGTCCCTTCCGCAGGAGCGCGGGGAGCTCCGGAGGCGTTGGAGGTGCCTAACTCCAGCGGCGTTCCGCCGGCATTGCTTGCTGGGAGGTGGCAGCTGCGTGAACACAAGGTGGGGAACGTGGCTGCATCCAAGTCCTCTTTTCAGTGGGAATTGAGAACCATGTGGCAGAGACCAAGGGGAGGGGAGAAGTCCAGAGTCTCTGCTGTGAACGCTGTAGGTGCGTCTGGTAGACTTTACAGCAATGTCTCTTTCCGATGGGGTGGTTTTGATCGTGTGTGTGTTGGGGGCACCATGCAGTTGCCCTGCGGCTGTGATGGGGCTTCCTTGCTGGGCTCTGCTGTGATTTTATGGATGACATGAAGACTTTCCAGGAGGAGTTTGGGGGCTGTGTGTGCGGCCAGTTACGCATCCCTTCCCCAGCAAAGAAGCCTCCACCACCACCTCTCCCTGAGAGCCTGTCCTCCCCATTTCTGTGATCACCAGCACCACCGAGCCTTCCCTACAGGTACAGGCCAGCCACCTGCTGTGGCCACCGGAGGCCTTTTGGAATGAGCTCCCCCGGAGCTCACTGAGAGCCAAGGAACAGCATTTCAGGGACTGGTAAAATAAGAGAAGTGGGTTAGTGAGAGTTGAGCGCCTGGAGCTGTCCCAACCCCTTTAATGGGCTTTCTTCTTACAAATTAGAGCAGAAGGGCAGAGCAGGAGAGGGTGGCCAGCGTGCAGAAAGAGCAGGTCTCAAGATTTTCTTAGGTTGCGGGAGCCTACAGGGAAAGGCTTAAATGTCTGGTAAATAAAGTCTGATTTTTATTGTGTCTGCCTGAGAGGTTGTATAGATCTGGGGCTGTGTGAAAACAAATGTCAGTTGCCGGGAAAGAATAGACCAAACAGATCATTTGCATTTCTGATAGCTTTAGTGAGGAAGAGCACTTCAGACTTCGAGGACAGACAAAGGGTTCTTTGTTGGAGTTATGTTCCTTTTGAATTTTGGATATATCATGTCTCTTTTTTTTTTGCCCTGGTCAATACTAGAAGCAAAATTCATATGCCTTTCCAGCTTCCAACAGCCTCTGTGTTTATTACTCACTGATAGTCCCTCAGCCCTGTGTTTGTTCCCCCCCGGGAGGTGGTCTCTGTCCACAGTACACAAAGCTGGGCTGGGGTTTTCCCACTCTCGCTTCCAGTGAGCCCTTTCTCAGATCTAGACAAATGGGAAGCTGAAAGTAGTGTTGCAGCTCTGGCTCATGCCTGCAGGGCTGGGGTCTGATAACCGGAAGGAAGGGAAGGCTCCGCCTGCTGCTCCAGCCAAGTGGCGATGTTCTCAAACCCACTGGGAACAGGTTCCAGATTCCTCTGAGAATATGGTGCTAATGCCCACTGATTAGCTTCCCACTGTTTGTTTTAGGCGCTTACCCTGCAGACTTGGTGTAAATTAAAAGGTGGGGGAGCTCGGTGGTAGAGTGCTTGCCTAGTATGCCCAAGGTCCAGGGTTTGATCTCCAGCACTGCAAAATTAAAATAAAATAGAAATAAAAGAAGAAGAGGAAAGAGGGCTGTTGAGTGTAAGGCAGGCAGAGGGAATTGGCTCTCCATCTCTGGCATGCTCCTAATTCACTGTATGGCCTTGGTAAGTGACTAAACTTTTTTGCATGTTTGTTTTTATATATAAAATGAGAGCATCAAACAGATTATTAAGTGCCTGCCTCCTTTCCTTCTTTCTCTATTTTAGAAGAGTTGTTGTTGTTAGGTGCTGTCCAGTCAGTGTCCATCTCATAGCAACCCTACATACAACAGGTGAAACACTATTATTAGTTCTGCTATTTATAGGGTTTTCAATGGCTGATTGATTTTTGGGAGCGGGTTGCCGGGGCCTTCTCCTAAATCTACAGCACCTGGTGTTCCCAGGTGGTCTCCCATCCGAGTATTAACCAGGCCTGACCCTGCTTAGCTTCCAAGATCTGACAGATCCATAGCCACAGTGGTACGGGCTGCAGGCCTTGTTGTATTATGTTGTTGTTGTTAGGTGCTGTGGAGTGGAGTCGTGCCTGACTCATAGTGACCCTCATAGGGTTTTTAATGGCTCATTGTTTCAGGATTGCCTCAGGAGTGGTTTTGCCACATCCTTCTCCCATTTGTTGTTGTATAGAACCCTTTAATTAACTCTTGCATGAAAATTAAGTGGGTGAAACTAATTAAAGAGCAAGGGGGGGGACATGGAAACCTTTTTACTCCCAATGTGGGGCCTGAAACACCTTTGGTAACTCCTAAAGGCTGTTTCGGGCTGGGGCTGGTAGAGTGCAGCTCTGTGCTCTCTCAGGCCCCGGGTTCGAACCCCAGCACTGCAAAAAATGGGAGAAGGATGTGGCTGTCCACTCCCAAAGCAGTCTTGAAACAATCAGCCATTGAAAACCCTATGAATAGCCGAGAAACACTGGCATAGTGCTGGGCATGGCACAGTGTCCGGAGTGTTTCGTTCTGTTATACACAGGATTGCTATGAGTCGGATCCCACTCGATGGCACCTAGCAACAACAGCAGTTCCTCAGAATGTGAATCTCCACTCTTATCTAAATCTTAAGAGTGCGCAGGGACTTTGATTTATTTGTTGTTATATCTCCAGTGCTTAAAATACCACCTGCCACAGGCTGATTTTAGTTCATTATAAGAAAACCTTTAAAATAAAGTTAGTACCGGGAACGGATTGCTCCCAAGAGGGAGTAGGCAATATATGTATGGTGGTTGTCAGTTCTGAGTAAGGATTTTGACTCTTTCCTGGGCACATCGTAAGACTGTATTTGCCTACTTGTAATTAGGTACAGTTTTGACGATGTTTTTGGCTGGAGAAAAGTGCGTGGAAGCTTTGAAAGTCAGAGGTGCCTTGCCCTGTTCTCCCTTTTGCTCTGCCTGGTGACAGTCCAAGCTACAGAAGGTGGCTGCTCCCTTAGCCTGGGTCTAGGGTGGAGGCTGACCTGGAGAGAAGTTCATTTCGGACATGTGGGATGGATAAGATGGAGGCCTTTGGTGTTTTGAGTCCCTGGAATCTGGGGATTGTTCTTTGCTGCAGCCTAACCTAGCCTTATCCTGACTGATGCAACACGGAAGGGACTTAGTCTAATGCCCCCTTTTGACCAGAACGTAAGAGCATAGCCGTGCTGTTCAGGAAGGCCTGTGGCTGCCAAGACAGCACTTCATGGGGGTCAGGGATGGGACACCACATTGAGGCATATGCTTATCCCTTTAGCTGGCTGGAGAAGCCAGTCTTTTAGAGAAGGGCCCATGATAACCCAAAGCCTGAGGTGTAAGCTATCAAACACGAGTCTAATAGCTTAGTGGGAAGATGGGAATTTGTCTGTTAACATCAGATAGTAAGTGGAAGCTGCTTCATGAGACTGGAATTGAAGATAGGGGTGTCAGTGGAATGAGGAGAGTGGACAGCATCTGGTAGTGATGGAGTGTAGATATATTCTTCTCTCTCCAAGTTAGAGAATGACCTTCACGCCTGTGAAGACTGGAGAATGACTGTACGCCTATGACCACGGGTCCCCTCACACCACCTTCCAGAGTGATTTATCGAACCTGACCCCTGAGTGTCTGCTCTGGTGCCCTCAGCATCTCTCCACGCCACGCACTCAGCCTGTGAGCGTGTCCTTGGAAGATGTCTTGGCCCACAAGGACACCATACTCCAGAGGCTGTCAGGAGCGAGGCCCCCACTGCCCTCTGACTCCAGGGTTGTACTCAATGTGTGGTCCATCTGCAGGCCCTTTCTTCTGCCATTTACTTTATGTCTGGTGGGTAATATTAACCCCCAGTGGCCGCTGTGGGGTGATGACCACGTTGCAGCTTTGGGACAGTACTGGGATTTTGAGAAAGAAAGTTTTGTGCAAGTGCTAAGAAATGCAAGTTTTATGGTGGTTTCAGGGGACTTTGAGTAAATAACTGAGGAAAGAAACAAGCACACAGCCCAGCAGGCTGACAGGGACTGAAGCGCTCCGCGCAGGTGGCCCCAGTGCTGAGGCCCACCTTGCAGGACAGGGGCAGGGCTCTCTCAGGAGCTGGAGGGTTGGAGATGGAAAGAGTTTTGTCAATGCCGGTGCTGGGTGCGGAGTAAGGGGGAGTGGATGTGGAGTGGGTTGGTCATGAGTGGGTGTGGGGTATGGATGGGTAGTGAGTGGGAGTGAAGTATGGGTAGGGGTGAGAGGGTAGGTCAGTGGCAGGTGTGGGGCGTGGGTCTGGGTAGGTGCTGAGTGGATATGGGGTGGGGTTCGTGGTGGGTGTGTGGCTGTGGATGTGGCAGGTGTGGGGCGTAGGTAGCCAGTGGGTGTAGAGGGCAGCCGTGTACTTAGTGGTCTGAGTGGCTGACCCTGGGCTCTTCTCCTGTCCACACTGCCTGAGGCCTGCCTGCGCTGTGTTGTCACAGACTCTGTCTGGCTTGCATCTCCCAGTGAGCTGTGAGCCCCCAGAGGACAGGGCAGTGTCTCCTTGCCCTCCTGACCTGTGATGAGCAGGGTGGGCTGTCAAGGGGAACAGAGAGCGCGCAGCACAGCAGACGATCCTGAGGGCTCTGCAGGGGAGGAGCAGCCAGCTGCTATGGCTGAGGCACAAGGGAAGACTTGATGACCTTGGCCCACATCACCAGGATGGCATGGCCCCCAGAAAGATGTGGCTGAACGATGGTGTCCAGCCCCGAGCAGCTCTCGTGCCCCGTGGTGTCATTAAAGAACTCCAGGGCTCACCAGCACTCTGAGGCGCATGGGGTCCAGACTTCCCTACAGCTGCTGGGGCCATAGCCCCTCCAGAGTCTCTCAGGAACTTTCTAGATGCCCACCTCCTGGCCTGGCTCAGACCACTGAGGCAGGCTCTGCGGGGGTCTGAGATGGAAGTGGCTCAGCTCTCCTGACTTACAAGTGCTGTTTTGATCTGGCTGTGGAAGGGGAAGACCCGGGCTTGACCCAATTTTCTGAGGCAGAGGCTTTGCCTCATAGTAGGGCCCCTGCCTTCCATCCGCCAGAGGATGCAGAGAGCTTTGGGGTTCCAGAAGGGAAGGGCTGGGGGATCAGGAGGTGGGAGCCCCCCTCTTCCTTGAAAAACTGCCCATTCCAAGGAGATCCAACTTCATGCTCCAGCAGGGAGGCCGAGCATGGGGGGTGGAAGAACATCTTGGTGGAGATGTGGAAGAGGCAGTCAGGACGTGGGGACTCTTCCTGTCTGAGGAGCCATCAAGCTGGTGCAGGCAGGTGCCAGGCAGGTGGCTGGGAGCAGCAGGAATGGGGAGAAGATAGGACCATGTGGCCTTCCATATTTCTTCTCCCTTGAGCCTCCAGGGGCTGGGTTTAGCTCAGTGGGTAGAGCTCTGCCTTTCACTCTCTATAGACCTGGGTTTGATCCCCAGCACCGCAAAAACAGGAGAAGGACCTGGCAAGCTGTACTTTAAAAGAAATACTCTTAGTTCTTTAGAACTTTACTATAAAATAATTTACTTTAAAAGAACTTTATCTTTTGTTCTTGGTCCAGGGTTATCTGTTGGTGATAGATCAAGTTTGTTAATTGGTGTTATTGTAGTATTTTACTACAAACATACATTTTTCTTTGCTTGATCCATCATTTTTTGAGAGAGGTATGCTAAAATTTTTAAATTTGATTGTGAGTATGATATGTTGCCCATATGTTTTGTCAACTTTTGCTTCATGAATTTTCGAGGCTATATTATTAGTTGCCTACATGTACAGAATTATTTTAGTTTCCTGGTGATCTGTTCCTTGTTTCATTTTTGTAATGATTTTCTGAAACCCTAACATTTTAACATTAAAGGATTTATTAATTTACATTAATATAATAATAGTTATGTTGTTGTGAGGGGCTGTCAAGTCAGGTCTGACTCATAACATCCCTATGTACAACAGCACAAAACACTCCCTGACACTGTGCCATGCCCAGCACTATGTCAGTGCTTCTTTGCTATTCATTGCGTTTTCCCTGGCTGATTGTTTTTTGGAAGTGGGTTGCTGGGTCCTTCTTCCAAGCCTATAGTATCTGGTGTTCCCGGGCGGTCTCTGATCCAAATACTAACCAGATCTGACCCTACTTAGCTTCCAAGATCTGTTGAGATTGGACATCAGGGTGGTACAGCTATAGACAAGAATAGTTGTAGCTTAATGTAAAGAGTATGTTTTGTATGCCAGGCACTGTTACATGAGGCATCTGAAAATACCTCATGAGGTAGATACTGTTATCATCCCCATTTTACATGTAAGGAAACAGGCACAGATTGACAAGTAACTTGCTCTAGTCGCATGTCTACATAGTGGAAGAACTTGGATGGAAACTTAGGCAGTTTGGCTCAAGAGTCTGTGATCTTTACCTACTATGCAGTTCTGCCTGCACTGAATACTCTCTATGTTCTGATTTGATTTGGACTGATATATCCCTTTTCGTTTTTATATTTTCAATATTTCTGTGATAGTATTTTTAGGATTATCTCTTAGAAGTAGCATTTGGCTGCATTTAACTTTAATTTTAAGAATACAGCTTGACATTGCCTTTTAACTGGCAAGTTTATTATTTTCCAGTATATTGTTTTTTAATCCAGTCTACTAATCTATGTCTTTTAAGTGGAGAGTTATGACCATTTATATTTAGAATTATTATTGAGAGAGGTTTGCAGTTCTTGTAATTGTGTTGGGTGATTTCCCTGGCTGGTTCATATGGTATTGGTTCTTTTATTTCTCTCAGAGAGAGAAACAATCTGTAATCTTCGCATTTTAATTTTAGTTTTTATGTGTCAGGTTCTTTTCTGATCATGTTTCTTTGGTGTTCTAAATTCCTCTAGTGGTTGGAGGTCCACTTCTTTCCCCAGATTTGTGAAATTTCCTGGTATAATTTCATTGACTATGTTTTCTATGCCTTTAGTTTTTACCTCAGATCCTTCTTCTACCTCCTGGATGCTTAGGTTTGGTCTCTTGATCATGTCCCAAAGTTCTTGAAAGTTGTATTCATTTTCTTTTATTGTTTTCTTTGTTGATGTCTGAATGTAGTATTTCCTAAGCCTTGTCTTCTATTGCTGATGTTGTCCTTTGCTTCATCTAGTCTACTGGTAATGAGTTCCACTGTATTTTTTATTTGGTTTATTGAGTTCTTCATTTTCAATGCTTTTTTTCAAAGTCTCAATATCCTTGCTGTATTTCTCATCCATTTTGCTGACTTTGTCCTCTGCCTTGGTGATTTTTTGACATAAGTCCTGTATTGATTTCTTCATTCAGTTGCTTGTTTGTGTCCTCATTGAAGTTACTGATCATTTTTACAAGTAGACTTTTAAATTACTTGTCTGACATTTCAACTGTTTCAGTATCTTTGAGCTCAGTGGTTAAATAATTAGGTAAACATAATAAGCAGAGCAATAAGAAGAAATAAGTTCAAAAGATTTAAAGTATAGTAAATAGAAAAAGGATACTCCCACAGAAAAAAAGATTAAAAAGCAAAAAAGATAAAAATTACATTAGAGAAAAAGGAAATGAGGAAATGAAAATTAACAATGGAAAGAGGAAAGATAGAAAAAAAAGAAACAGACATGGATTTGCTCCCCTGCAACTCCAGTGCTGAGGCAGGAGGATCTTGAGGCCAGAGGCAGTCTTGGCAATTCAACTGTGATCTCCATCTCCAAGCAAAAATAAGGAAAAGCCTAGGGGTACCACAGCGTGGCACAGCACTTGCCCAATTGCAAAACCCTGGGTTCAATCCCCAGCACAGCCAGAAGAATGAGAAAGAAAACAAAGAAGAAGAAAAGGTACTGGAGGGGCTTCTCTCTGTGGCCTCTAATATTGGAGTCTGTTAGGTAGAGGTGGTGGTCAGTTGAAGATGGCGTCTTTTTATCTGACCACAGCTCAGAGGTGACAGACCCTGTGATTCCCCTCAGGAGATGGAGTCACCTCCTCTCTCTGGGGCTGGTGCTTGGTTCTGAGCAACTTTTCCGAGCCTCCTGGTGCCCGAACCTCTGGGCAGGTCAGCACTCCTCTTCCCCCTCACTGCAACTGCCTTCTGTAGCTGTGTGGCTTGCTGGGGCTGTGGCAGGTCACCACGAGGCTCTCCACAGGTCACAGTTCTTTGTTTTTAGGCCCCCGGGTAGCTCAGTCTCATACAAAAGGTTCCCTCTTAAGATGGCTGCCCCTGGCTTCCAAGTTGCGGCCCTCCTGCCTCAGCCCCCTGGGTTGCTGGGGTTACAGGGATGTGCCATGGTGCCTGGCTCAGGAGTTTTTGTACCCTTTGGAAACATAAATTTGGGCTTAAAGTATTTGAGCCTTGACCTTGTTTCCTATTTCTAAGAGGTTTCTTTGCGTTTTACTTAATATAGAGCCCAAGTAGAGGCTGACAGGTGCCCTTGTTTCCTGCACTGATGGGCAGATTTTTCTGTTTCATCCTTTCATGTAGAGAAGTATCTCAGCTTTATGTGGACCCTGTGTTCCCACTCTCCATCTCATGGGGTCTCTTCTGCTCTCCATTTGTAGGTCTTCCCTTGCCCTCAGCAGCTGCAGGGCCAACTCCCCCCTTACGTCCTTGATTTCCAGGCCCTTCTCTGCATCTGTAACCTGCTTGCTGTCTTGAAGCTGAGCTAGGCATGTTAAGGAAAAACATGCATTTTATGCAGCATTTCTAGGTGTTCGTAATGGGTGGGTTCCTCTCCCCTCCCCTTGTCTGAGTATTATTTTCTTGCCGGAGTAGCTGTACCTTGAATCGTCTTCTTAGCACAAGGCTCTGCACTCTGGCTGAGTTCCTTGGGGTGCACCTGGCAGTCACCCCCGTCCCATTCCTGGCACCCTCTGTAGCAAGCTTTGTGGAGGAAGAGGCTCTAGGAGAGAAAGGGTTCTTCCTTCATTTTGCTGGTTTGAAGCTTACCAGATGAGGCACAAAGAACGTATAAACTTCTGGCTACAACATTTTAGGCGCCTAGATCAATATCTTCCTTTTATAGTTTTGCTGAATGCATAGTTGCATTAAGTCACAGTAGCAACCACCATCCTGGGGAAAAAAAATTCAAAACAGCAGCAGGCCAACACCAGGTCAGGATTTGTACAAGTACTGGGGACAGCTTCTCTCACAGGGAGCTTTTCATGAGCGTAAGGAGAGAACACTGTGGTCACATTGTGTCTCTGCGCTTTACTTCAGGTTTTTAAAAGATTGATGTATTACAGCATATGGGAATGCGTTAATAAGAATATTTTATAACTGAGTTTGCTAATCCAGTTCAAGGATTATCATTCACTTTCACCAGATATCTGGGTTGTTAGTGGCAAAAGGGAAGATAAAGCCTTTAAGGGGGTTGGTGAAACAGAATTCAGAGAGCTTACCAGAGATTCAAACAGCAGTCCCGCAAGTTATGTCCCTAAGGCGCATCTCTCTTATGTCTGTTTTTTTTTTTTTTTTTGATTAAAGTCAGATGTCAACACTTTGCGCAGTTAAAAATGCATAAGATTGAGAAAGGACGTACGTTCATTCCAGGCTCTTAGTCTGGATGTCAAACGTCACGGAGTGTGGACTGAGAAATGAATGTGGTGCTGTGAGGTAATGGAGGGACCCAGGCCACTGATTACCATGTAGTGTCAGCATCGCCAACCAGGAGTCAGGGAGGGCCTGGAGTCCTGCCCTGGGCTGGGCAGGTTAGAGGTTTGAAGGGGGGAAGAGAGTACAGATCTCAGTCTGTGGGGACTATAGGCTGGCTTCTCACTTCTCCCCAGGCCCTGGCTCCTGGTGCCTGCAGAACTGATTCTGACTCCCCACCTGGAGTTCACCATTCTGCCTGTCTTAGTCAGTTATGTGGCTCTTGCAGGATACTTGAGACTGAGTGATTTTTAAAGGACAGAGATGTATTGCTCACAGTTCTGGAAGCTAGGAAGCCTGAGACCAAGACACCAGCTTCAGATGTCTGGTAAGGGCTTTCTTGCTGGACTCTTGCCTGGCAAGAGGTGGAAGAGCAAGGAAGCCTAAGGCTGCAGGAAGCCTCTTTTATGAGCCCCTTAATCCATCCCAGAGCGAGGGATCTCCAGGACCTAATCACCTCTGAGGGCCGCCACATGTTAATGCCACCACACCGGCAACCCTTGAAACCATGCATACTCTGTCTGAACCTCACCTGCTTGACCAGCTCCTCCTCCCTGTCCCCATCCTGCTCAGACCTAGATACTGCCCTGTGCCCCTGCACTGTTGGGCCTCTTGCATGGAGCATGCCTTGCCCCCTTCTCCAGACCCTGAAGCATCCACCTCTTCTGTCTTTGAGGCCATGGCAGGTGGTACCTCCTCTGCAAAGCTGCCTTTCGTGTTTCCCCGTGGGTGGACTCCATCTCACCACCACCTGGACTCCTGGCCCTTGTTTAAACTCCTGTGGCATGTGGCAGTCAACACCAGCATCTTGCACACGTGCTTGTGAAAACAGGCTGGTGTCAGGAGCTCCCACTGCAGGGGCTAGTTCTGCCTCTGCCTCCACATGGAAAAGTCATGTCACCAACTCTCTGCACGCCAGCCTCCTCACCTATCAAATGAAGGGCACAGGCTGGATGCATGCTGTGGCGCAGCTAGCCCTGATCCTAAGGACTGTTTGCTCTTCTGGCTGTACCTGGCACAGAGTCACACATGGACTGAGTGCACAGAAACAGGGCTTTGTTGGGCTGAATGACGACAGTGTCTTCAAGGGGACACAAGGCAGGTGCATAGTTAGGTGCCCAGCAGTGAGGACAGGGTCAGGTGGGGCTCAGAACTGGGTGTGTTGGTGAGGCTGAGAGGATACCCCTCGTTTTTCTGAGTGTATAATTTCAAACTCTGGCCTTCAGAACTTCCTCATGGAACCAGTTAATGAACTTTTGACTAATGAGTCCCCGCCAACCCCACACTTGTGGTTTTCCCTTGGAGGTGCTGTGTAACCAGGCTGAGGTCTAAGGAAGGTCCCCACAAGTGTGTGATTGAGGGTGGAGTTTTCTACAGCGGGAAACTCAAAGTCTCCAGAGAAGTTGGCCATGTGAGAAAAAAGAGGCCCAAGCTATGCCTCCAGCATGTGTGTCCTCCTCCTTGTATAGAACAGACCGAGCTTTCCCCTGCAGGGAGTCTGTCCACAGTGGCCTCCCCCACTCACTGCTGTGGCTTGGTGGTGGGAGCTTCTCCTCCTTGCATGAGGGTTAGCCTGGGGCTCCCTTCTGTTCCACACAAGAACATGTAGGCTAGGGTCTCTGCATATCTCTCCAGACACTTGTGGGACAGGTCAAGCTAATATTTGTAAGAGCCCGTTGGGAACAGCTGCCCATCGCCTCAAGCTGCTAAAATTTGTTGTTGTTGTTGTTGTTGTTGTTGTTAGGTGCCATCAATTCAGGTGCAACTCATAGCAACCCTATGTACAACAGAATGAAACACTCCCTGATACTGTGTCATGCCCTGCACTATGTCAGTGCTTCTCTGCTATTGATAGGGTTTTTGATGGCTGATTGTTTTGAGAGTGGGCTGCCTGGTCCTTCTCCCTAGTCTGTCTTAATCTGGAAGCTCAGCTGACACCTGTCTGCCATGGGTGGCCCGGCTGGTGTCTGAAATA
The DNA here is from genome assembly GCA_007922755.1 of Pedetes capensis. Classification (NCBI taxonomy): domain Eukaryota; kingdom Metazoa; phylum Chordata; class Mammalia; order Rodentia; family Pedetidae; genus Pedetes; species Pedetes capensis. The sequence continues at coordinate 49,511 of VMDO01002183.1, forward strand.
CGAGCCTCACAGCAACATGCAAGCCCCCAGAGCATGACAAGCTGACAGACATGTGTGTGGGGGCTAAAATTTAATCTGAAGAAAATGCACTCTTCTTCTAGAAAATGGGCTGGACCTTTGTGGATTGAGTCAACTTTAAAATCAATAAGTCAGTTATCAAAATGCCTTTTCTGAGCAACATGTGCTCAGAGAAGTGCATACATTATTTAATTTGATGTGTCCTTGTAAATCTCAGAAGCTGTGCCCATGTTTATCAGTAAGGCGTTTCACATTCTCCTGTGGAATTTTGTTAAATGTTTGGTTTGTGTTTTTTAATTTTTCCATTCCAGACCAGTTCATGTTGCTTTTCCATTCTATTTTGAAGCAAGGTTTATTATTGGTTGATGATTACCAAATAGTGTGTGCTCATTGTAGGAATTTTGGAAAAGATGAGAAATTATGAAGAAAAAATTAAAATTCCCCATAAAATAAGAACAGTGTTTTAACAGGAAAGGGTATTAGAGGCTTTGGGTGGGGGGTAATGGGAACATTCTAGCTCTTTTTATGGGTATTGTTTACTACACAGTCATATGTATTTGTCAAAACTTCAGCCAATGCTCATTTAATGTTCTTCATGGTATGTAAGTTTTATAGGAAAAGAAAAAGTAGTTATTGAACTTAGGTTAATGATATGCATGACAAAGTATTTAGAGGAAGTGTACAGATGTCTGCAATTTACTTTGAAGTACATAAAAAATTATAGTTTGATGATGGATAGATGGATAGATTCGTGATGAAGCAAATATAGTAAAATGTTAATGGCAGAATCCAGATGGTGGATGTATGAGTGTTCAGTATACTAGTCTTTCAACTTTGCTGTATATCTGAAATTTTGCATGATGCTGGGGAAAAGAAAGTACTGATTCAGAACAAAATCCATATTTTAAATCCAAACTTAACCACTATCAACATTTTAGTGCACATCATTTTCTTTCATTTTTGTTTCCAAGAATATATAATTTTATACCATTAAGATTTTACTCTATGTGGATTTACCTCCCTATTTCTTAATATTGTATCACAGTTTTCTTTTGTCTTAAAATTTTTATGTAATTTTTAAGTTAAGATATCATTTACATATAGTAAAATTAAGTTTTACATGTAGAGTTCCATGAGTTTTTACAAATGTATACAGTACCACCACCAAGTACCACCAAAATGTACAACAGGCTCATCATCCCAGAAGGTTTCTCCATGCACCTACAAGGTCAGCCCTCTCCTCACATCAACCCTTGGCAACCACCAATTTGCTCACCAGAATCTCATTGATATGGAATCATACTGTAGCTTTTTGACTCTGGCTTCTCTTGCTCCATGATTCATCCATATGATGGCATGTGCTGGTAATTTGTTCTTTTTCGTTGTAAGAATGCACATTAGTGCAATGTTAATGTTTGCGAAAATTCTTTGTGTATTGTAACTTATTTATGCAGTCCCTATTATTTGAATGCCTACAGCTGTAGCCCTGTGGCATCTGATCCCATCAGATCTTGGAAGCTAAGCAGGGTCGAGCCTGGTTAGTACTTAGACGGGAGACTGCCTGGGAACACCATGTGCTTGGGAGATGGACCGGCAACCCACTCCCAAAAATCAATCTACCGTTGAAAACCCTATGAACAGCAGGCAAGTACTGACAATAGTGTTTCACCTGTTGTATGCAGGGTCGCTATGAGTCAGATACTTACTCGAGAGCACCTAACAGCAACAATTATTTGAATATTTACAGTACCTTCCCCTATTACAAACACCACTTCAGTGAACATCTTGATGTATAACGGTGGTTATCAGTCATTTCTCTATAGTAGACTCCTGGGAAGGGAATTATCAAATCAAGTGTTTTATGTATATTTTTAAAGTCCTTAATACATTTGTAGTCATTAAAATGTTTGTCCGTGTGTTTCTTTAGGAGGTTTGAAACAAGCTGGACTTAAAACTCCACCAGTGTTCATAACCCTCTTTCCCTCCTCTTTTCTGATTATCCCTACAGAACTGACCTGGGGTATCAGTATCGTCTGCAAGCTTTCCAAATTCTAAATCATGGAGGCCAATCAGGAAACTTCGCTCTTCTTGGTAAAGATCTTGGAGGAACTGGACAGCAAACAAAACACTGTTTCCTATCAGGACCTGTGCAAATCGCTGTGTGCCCGGTTTGATCTGTCGCAGCTTGCCAAACTGAGAAGTGTGCTCTTCTACACGGCTTGTCTTGATCCCAACTTTCCAGCCACGTTATTCAAAGACAAGATGAAGTGCACTGTGAATAACCAGCAATCAAAGAAGATCATGGTGGCGGCAGATATCGTGACGATCTTCAACCTGATCCAAATGAACGGGGGTGCGGCCAAGGAGAAACTGCCTACAGGCCGCCAGAAGGCTCGCAAGAAGGAGGCGTCCTTCGAGTCCTGCCGGTCGGACACGGAGATCTGCAGCATGGCCGAGTGTGAGCCCCTGAACTGTGAGCTGAGCGAGAGGCCCTTCAGCCGCGGCTACCCTGGCAGGCAGTCCTCCAAGTGCCGGAAGATGGACTGCAAGGACTGCCCGCAGTTTGTCCCTGCCTCTGAGCCCAACTTCCTGCTGGGTGTGAGCAAGGAGGTGAAAAGCCGAGCTGCCTCCCTGGACAGGCTGCAGGCCCTGGCCCCGTACTCTGTGGCCAGCCCCCAGCCCTGTGAGATGCAGAGGACCTACTTCCCCATGGACATTGAGAACGAGTCCATCTCGGATCAGGACTCGCTGCCCATCAGCCAGGGTGTCAAGGAGACCTTCATCTCCAGCGAGGAGCCCTTTATGGTTCAGTCCTGTGTTCAGAAGAGGAACATCTTCAAAGAGGACTTCCACAACCTCATGACCGTGTCCCCCACGTTAGTTGGGCCTCCCACCAAGACAGAGGGTGAGCACAGGGAGCCCCCAGGTCGAAAGGAGCCTCACAAGCCACCCTTCTTTAATCACAGCTTTGAGATGCCCTACCACAGCCAGTACCTGCACCCCGTATACTCCCCCGTCCCCGACAAAAGGCGGGTAAAGCACGAGAGCTTAGATGACCTGCAGGCTTCTACCTATTTTGGTCCCACTCCGGTGATGGGAACCCAGGACACCAGGCGCTGTCCAGGCAGGCCCAGTAAACAGACCCCGTGGCCAGCCAAAAGCTGGAGCCTAAACACGGAGGAAGTCCCTGACTTTGAGCGATCCTTTTTCAGCAGAAACCCCTCCGAGGAGAAGCTATGCTATCCAGATTCTGGCAGCCAGACCCCCAATTTCTCAGCCCCAGACAGGCGCCCAGCCTACCTGGTGCCGAAGGATCAACAGCCAATCCTCCCAGTTGGCTACGTGGCGAAACCAAATGGGCTGAAACCTAAAGAGATCTCTTCTCCCATCGACCTGGAGAAGCACGAGGCGGTCAAGAAGTTCAAAGACAAGAGCATTGGCTGTACGAGCAGGCAGCTCAGCTCAGACACCAGCAGCGTGGGCACCCAGACCGAGCAGCACGTCCTCGAGTCCAAGAAGTGCAAAGACCTGTGCACCTCGGGCCAGGCCAAGTACAGCGACCGGCACGCCCTGAAGCACTCGGATGATGACTCAGAAGTCGTCAGTGACGACATCAGCGACATTTTCCGGTTCTTGGACGACATGAGCATCAGTGGCTCCACAGGGGTGATACAATCATCCTGCTACAACAGCACAGGCTCCTTGTCTCAGCTTCACAAGTCAGACTGCGACAGTTCTCCAGAGCACAATCTTGCCAGAATTGCCAACGGGGTCCCCAGCAGCAAGGGAGACAAGGGCAGCCGGCCTGAAAACATCCCCCGCTCTGAAGAAGAGCTGAAGAACAGTGTGTGCAAACTGGTGCTCAGGATTGGGGAGATTGAGCGGAAGCTGGAGTCCCTGTCCGGCGTCCGTGAGGAGATCTCACAGGTCCTGGGCAAACTCAATCAGCTGGATCAGAAGATGCAGCAGCCAGACAAGGTGGACGTGCAGATGGACCTGACCTCTCTGACCAGCGAGGCCCCGTCTGAAGACAGCGCCTCCCCACGTGTGTTCCATGCTCATAGCGGCTCCCACGGCCCCAAGCTGGAAAACAACCCTGACTGGTGCTGCTCTGATGCCAGCGGGAGCAACAGTGAAAGCCTGCGCGTCAAGGCCCTGAGGAAAACCCTCTTTGCCAGGCCATCGTCCCGGTCCCTGACGGAGGAGAACAGCGCCACTGAGTCCAAGATCGCCAGCATCTCCAACTCACCCCGGGACTGGCGCACCATCACCTATGCCAACCGCATGGGCCTGGGTGAAGAGATGAAGGATGCGGGCCCTGGAGATGGCAAGGACTGGCACCGGAAACCCAAAGAGGTAATTGGGATTTAGGTTCCCGTCGTGAGCACCCATACCACGCAGCCCCATGCGTCCCAAGGCCTTGCACCTTCCGTTCAGCTGGCGTGAGGCCTGACTGCCTCAGGCAGGTCCTTCCTCCGGCAGAGGCAGGCTCCAGCCAGTAGATCGGAGGACCTCACGGCTGGCTGCTGGACCTGCCAGGCATCCATCAGCCAGACGGGGCCCCTGCTGTGATGTGCCCACAGCAGACGGTGTAGCTGGGGTATTGGACAGGTGGTATGAGAACAGATCTCATAGAGTGTGCCGGGCAGGCGGGTGTCACCGGCAATATCCTCCTGTCCTTGCCCAAGTGCTGGGAACCATGCCAGGCAAACTGGGAGAATGGCTTGGAGGGACTCCTGCGGTGCGTCTTGTTCGCCCACTTTGGTCCTTTTCAAAACTGATTTTTTCCACTATAGGGTAAATAGATAGTTAGTAAGGAAAGGAGATAAATAAGGACAGGATTCATCCTCTCACCATGGAATGCCGTCCACTCTGATTGTGGTGCCTTCCTTTCATTTTTAGCTCCTTTTAAAATTATCCCTACATAGTATGTTTTCTGCAACTTCCATGCAAGCTGGAGTGTTGCATGCTTATTGCTGACCTCAGCCCACTGGCTCTGGGATTTGTGCACATGTGGGACTGCAATGCTTCCTTTCCTCATCCCCCTGGGGCAGAGGGCTTATGTCAGGAGGAGCCATGGCAGCACAGCTTCCTCTGGCCCAGGTGATGCAGTTTCAGTTTGTTGCTCGTCCATTCCTGTTGCCACTTCTTACAGTCAGTGGACAGACCATGAGGCCTGTGGGTGTCTGGGGATGAGACTGTCAGAGGGCAATGACCCTGGGGGTAGGCTGCAGGTGCACAGAGCCGGAGGAGTCTGAATTCCTCAAGTGGTGGGAAGAACATAAAGCTTGAAGACCTGGCTTCTGAGAGGTTTTCCGGGTTGGAAGTGGGAGGAAAGAGGAGTTGGTTTTCTCTCTGACCTCCAAGAATCCCCTCACACCCATGCTGGTCATGGCCCTTCTGGGCCCCTGGCCACGGGCGGCACTGGAACCAGAGGACAATTCTGCCGAGATGTCCGGGGACTCTTCCTGTGCCCTGGTTCCATCATCGTGTCTCTTAGCTGCCAGGCTTAGGCCAGATATCTGGAGCCCTGGGTCTTAGATGCCATTGAAAAGTGACATTTAGAAGACTCAGGTGGCGAGGCACTTGGGGAGAAAAAGCAGGTCACACTGAACCCACCAGGCCTCCAGTCTATTAAGCGTCAAGGACTCCACAAGCTAACAGGAATAGTCACAGCCCACATCAGACCCACCTGAGACTCTCGAACAGAGTTTCCAATACTTGGAATCAGCCCTCTTCATTGTGTGGCCTTCTGCGACCTTGTTTTTTCCTCTCTGCTCTCACCACCTCCCAGCTGGTGATTCCCATGGTGGTGACCAGCCTGGACTAACCTTCTGAACTTTGATCCTATGTCTCAAATTGCTGATGGCCACTTCCCCAAATGTCTTGCCCACCCGTCAATGTCCACAGACCTCAGATGAGACTTTTTCTGTTCTTTCAGAGCCAAGGTTCCATCTCACTGTTTCTGTTCTCAGGATTGGGGTGGGCTGTCACTGTTCATGCCATACTCCTAGCTAAAGAGACCCCTCTGGGCTGAGACTTCCCTCTGTGACTCACTCAGGCCCAGCCTAGCTACCAGACTCTGGATTTATCTCTTGCATTTCTGTTTTCCTTTCCATTCAGCCCCTGGCCAATCCAGCCTCTTAGCACCTGGGACTTGGGGACCTACTCCCCACCTTCCACATCATCTCATGGATGAGTGCTGTGTTTGTGTTCCCAAAACTCCACTCTCTGTGGGTGTGTGGTGCCTCCTACTCCCAGCTCCTCCTTGGATCCTCTTTGCTTTGGCAAAAAGTTTCAAACTTCTTACCTAGGCTTTTAAAGTCCTGTGCATTTCACATCCTTCTCCCTAGCCAGCAGGCTCTGTTATATCCTAAGACCCGCTCTGCCTCAATTTCCTCAAAAATGCTGTGGTCATTCATTCAATAGCCATTCGGGAAATACTAATTGAGCATCTGTTTTGGTCATACCCCATTCTACCATCAAACCTTTCTTCACATCATTCCTCCATCAGGGACATCTGCTTTACCTCCTCTGCTGGGTGCTGTGTTCCCTACAAGGCCTCTCAGTTCATTAGGCTCTGGAAGATTCCCTAAGGATTATTGCTGAACCCTGGTCCCTAGCCTCTAGTGCTCTTTCTTCAGAGGCGGTGGCACAAGCATTTATTAAAACATAAAAGCAGTACCTTAGGACCTAACCACAGTCTGCTCTGGAAGCCTCACTGAGGGCCCATCAGGTTGAGTGCAGAACACTCTTTTCCCATTAAAAATACCATGAATGTGCTTACTGGTCCCGGCACTACCCTGAATGGCTAATTCGGGCCCACATGTGGCACCCCCATACTCAGCAATAAGTTCTTTTAAAACTCCATTGTTCTACTGTTTTCCTCTTTCCTTCACTTTTAGTCTAGGAAGTTTCTTGGGGGCCGCAATGACCATAAGCTGTATGTGTGGTATTTATGTAAAGTAGTAACCACGGGATCGTGAACAAGCGCCAGGTCAAGTCTTTACCACTTAAAATTGACACATAAAGTGGTCTTTCCCCTTTGTTTTACCTGAAACATCACAGGGTTTAGCGTGGTGGCTGAGGGCCGGGCAAGTGGTCACCCACCATGAACCAGGATCCTCTTGACAATATTGGTTTGAGTGCAGAGCAGTCAAGCGCTGAGGGACCGTGCATATCATGCATGCTGACCACCCAGTCAGAACATAAACTCCTTCGTGGTGGGACAGCCCCGGGCGGCAGCTACACATTCTGTCGTGGAAATGAGAACAGGTTATCAGCTGTGTAGCACTGAGTCAGTCTCATAATCTATCTGACTTGAGCTTGCGTATCCATAATGGGGACAATGGCAGTTATGACTTCAGGATGCTGCCGAGAAGATGAATGGGGCCAGGGCACGTTGGGCACCCGGCTGAGTGGTAGACATGTATGGTCATTAGCCCGTGGTTCCTTGGTGACTGTGCTGTTAGGTGCTATTGTCATGAACCCCAGCTGGCGTGGCTTGGGCTCTGTGAGTCGTGGAGAGTGGCCGTGAGCAGATGCTTGGCTCTGATGACCAGAGAGCCAGAGGTCCCGCTGTCCTGTGTGGTCCACAGACTGTGCTCTCTGCCAACGGTCTGGGTGCCCGAGTGTCGTGCCGCCCCAAGCAGGAGCCCACGGGCCAGGCCACCTCACACGGCAGGTGTGTCTGGCCTCTGGGCACGTGTGGATGCTTGTCACGTCTCGCCCGCCACCATCGCGCTGCCTGGACTCCCTCTCTTGCTCGTGCGCTCACCTGACCTGCACGCTCCACTCTTCTCTTCTTACTGCTCTTACATGGGTCACGCTTCGCCCTCATTTCCTGGGCCTGGCTTCATACCTCAGGTTTCTGCCCCTCTCATGGGTAGTGATAGAGTGTGTTCGACTCAGTGGTACCGTTCTGCTGGAGCACAGATGAAAAGGCAGGCTGCAGCTCCCTGCCTCTGGGGAGCCCCCAATGTAGACAGACAGAGCGCAGACAACTGTGGCTGGGCATACACAGCCCTACAAGGTCACGCAGTGGGGCCCTGCCTAGTTGTGGCGGGTCAGGGAGCGCTTGTGAGAGGCGCTGGGATCCATGTGGAGACCTGATGGCCTGAAGGCAGAAATGGCTCAGAGCCCCCATTACAGCAGGTGCACTGGGAACAGGGTCCCTGGGAACTCAGGGACCAAGGACTTACCTGGCCTTCCCACCTCCACACTGCAGCCCAGACTGTGGCCTTAGCCTTCTTCTTTCTTCTTGCTTTCTGTCAGTACTAGGAGTGGACCCAGGGCCTTGCACATGCTAGGCATGTGCTCTACCGCTGAGCTGCACCCCTGCCCCTTTTTATTTATTTATTTTGAGACAGGGTCTCACTAAGCTGCACAGGCTGCCTCTGGGCTCATACTCACTGATGATCGCCTGTCTCAGCCTCCAGCATTGCTGGGATGACAGGTGTGTGCCTCAGCGCCCAGCTTTTGCCTTACCTTGAATGCTGTGCAGATGCCTGGGCAGGGCCATCTCCTGCTGTGGGGACAGGCACTGGAGATGCCCCACGCAAGCTTCCTCCCTGGCCCCTCCCTTTACAGAACTGGTGTTGCTGCAGTCATTTCAACCAGCTTGTTGCAGAAAGGACCTGTACCTCTAACTCATCGAGTCCAGTTAGAAAATGATAAAAGAAGAGGTATAAATAAGTGGGAGTCCCGCAAAGACCCTCTGAAGCCAGGTGATCAAGTTTACTTCCCAGTGCTAACCAGCCGCAGCTGTGTGCCCTGGAGCAAGTGACTAAGCCTTTCTGGGCTCTCTATGCAGTGGGAGTTCCCAGTGGGAGGGATGGCATTTGAGGACCAGATTATGGAAGCTCCTCCTGGCATGGAAACATTGTCAGAACTGTTAGGCTGAGAAGCTTCCCCTGGGGGAGCTCCCCAACACAGGTGCACTTCCTGTGGGTCTGTAAGTAACTGCATGGTGCTGCTTGGATGTCCACAGGAGCTAGTGATACAAAGCTGCTGGCCGTCCACTTGCCCTGAGGCTGGCGCCATCTGTGTGGCATTTCTGGACTTCTCTGTGCCCCTCTGCAGGCAGACAGGCAGTATGACGTCCCCCCACAGCACCGACTGCCCAAGCAGCCCAAAGACGGTTTCCTGGTGGAACAGGTGTTCAGCCCTCACCCCTACCCTGCCTCGCTCAAGGCCCACATGAAGAGCAACCCCCTGTACACGGACATGCGGCTGACGGAGCTGGCCGAGGTAAAGCGGGGCCAGCCCTCTTGGACCATTGAGGAATATGCGAGGAACACTGGTGACAAGGGCAAGCTGGCGGCCCTGGACCTGCAGGTGAGCCTTACTGCCCCTGGGGTGGGGGTAGAGCTTAACTGCCCTGGCCGATGCAGGAGGGGGTTCCTCACCCTTCCACTCCCTGGGTCCCTGCCATGGACTTCTGAGCTTTAATAACACAGCCGAAGAGATTTTTAACAAGGCCATCATTGCTTTGCTTATCTGTTTGTAAATATTTAGCAGTAGGAATGCTTGCTGCATTTATTTATATTTTGGCCATCTGATTTGCTAATGAAACCTCTAAGACCAAATGCAGATTGTAATCTTTGCTCACAAAACTCCAGCGGAACGGTTTAATGAAGCACAAGCTGATCTCTCCTTCCATATGTAGCACGTGGGATAAGCATGTTTGTGGGAGCCAAGCTATGGATTATGTTTCCATATGGAACAGCCCCAGGTAAGAGCCACCTCCGGAAGCTCTGTGATGCTTTGTGGCTAGAGGGCGTGGTTTCATTCACTGCAGGGAGGGCTGGGCCTTAGCCACACTTCTGTATGCGGTGGGCAGCTCCACCTGGTTCCACTGGCACCACATCTGCCTGTGTTCACATCACTGTGGAGCAAGGGAATCACCCTGTCCCCCATGTGTGGGCTGAGCTTCATGGGCAGCCAGGCCAGGGCTCCGAGGGCCCAGTACGTCTAGACGGCCTGTGCACGTGAAACACCGTGGAGAAGAGCCGCCTGCAGGCTGGTGTGGCAAGCCTCCCCAACTCCAAACAGAGAGGCCTGTGGCGGTGTGGCATGGAGCAGAGAAAAGCACTGAGGTTCTGGCTCGCGGCAACTCCAGGGCTCCTTTGCTGCTGCTGGAGCCTCCACCCCTGGGGGAACTTGGTCCTTCACTAGTGAAATGGAATGGAGCAGTGAGAATGGAAAGGAGCACGGTGAAGGTCCTGGCACTGGGGAGCCCCGACAGGAAGGCCCTGGTGTTGGGGAGCCCCGACAGGAAGGCCCTGGTGCTGGGGAGCCCCGACAGGAAGGCCCTGGTATTAGGGAGCCCTGACAAGAGGTCCCTGGTTTGGGGGAACCCTGACAGAAAGGCCCTGGTATTGGGGAGCCCTGACAGGAAGGCCCTGGTATTGGGGAGCCCCAACAGGAAGGCCCTGGTATTGGGGAGCCCTGACAGGAAGGCCCTGGTGGTGGGGAGCCCCGACAGGAGGGCCCTGGTGTTGGGGAGCCCTGTCAGGAAGGCCCTGGTGTTGGGGAGCCCTGTCAGGAAGACCCTGGCATTGGGGAGCCCTGACAGGAAAGCCCTGGTGTTGGGGAACCCTGACAGGAAGGCCCCCGGGGCTGCGGCTGCGACCGGTTCTGGGGCTGTGACTGTTGGCCTCGTAGGGTGCTTTTCCGAGCCGTCTCAGCTCTGGGCACAGGGCCTGCAAGGGGGATTGTTGTACCCATGTCCAGGTTACAGAGGGGAGGCAGGGGCGCCAGGAAGCTCTATGACTGCCCCAGGCCAGACAAGCCTCGCTTAACACTCAGCCACCTGGTGGCCTCCGCTTGCTCTCTTCTCATCAGTGACTACTTTGTGTCTCTGTAGATCAGAGCTGAAGGGCGCTTCACATCCCTGAGTAGCAGCAATGGCCCCACATGATAGCAGTTATGAAACTGAGGTCTGAGGGGCAGCAGGGGTGCACTACGTGCCTCCTCGCCTGTCTTGCTTCAGGTGTGCCAGGTCCCCGTGTGCACTGCATGTCCCTCGTCCCTTGGGGTTACGACCCGCTTACTCCCCACCTTCCTGGAGGCTGGCTGAGGACCCCAGTCTCCCTCCTGCCAGTAGCCCCTATGCAGCTGTGGGCTGGGTGCCACACCTGGACCTGTGGGTATCTGACAACCAAGGCCACCAGCAGGAAAGGACCCAGAGGGTCACCTGGCTCCCCTGGCGGGATAACCAGTATTTCACCGGAGCCGTGGTGAATCCATGAGGGAGTTGGATGAGTGTGGTGAGATTGACCAGCTTCAGTGTTGGGGTCAGGGAGAGGGGCCCGGGAGACCCCATTTCCACAGACACATGACTTTAACATGCCGGTGATGCGAAGCACACAGGCAGAGTTACAAAATAGAATTGGCTGCGGTACTCAGGCCACGGGGCTTTGGATGACATTGCTTGGCGACATGAAGGGGAGAGAAGCCGGCTACACGTGCCGGGGAAGCAGTTCAGTGCCTTTTGAGGGTGTCTGCAGCAAAGCAGAGCAGGGGCTGGGGCCTAGGGGAAGCTGAAAGACCTCACTTATTTGTTTTTGTCACTTTGCAGAGACTCAGTTACTGTCTTAGGTGAGCGTTAATCTCCAGACAGTCCACAGGTAAATTCACCATCGGCGACTGCCGCTTGAGGGTGGAGGCAAAGGCATAGGCTGGTTTTTATTTCTGCTGTTTGGCAGGCCCGATTAATAGCTGAGGACCTTGGGGTTACTGCTCTGTTGGGTGATACCATTAAAGCTTGTGGTTATCAAAAAACTAATTAAAAATAGTTGATTTCAAGCTGGGCATAGTGGTGCACATCTGTAATCCCAGCACCTCAGGAGGTTGGGGCAGGAGAATCGTGAATTCGAGGCCAGAGGCAGCCTGCACAATTTAGTGAGACACTGCCTCAAAATATAAAATAAAAAAGGGGTGGGGGGGGCAGCTCAGTGGTACAGCATTTGTCTAGCATGCACGAGGCTCTGAGTTCAAATCTCAGTACCACCACCCTGCCCCAAACCATTTTTTTCCCAGGGAGACTCCCAGCCTGTAATAAGGTGTGGCTAGTTGTGCAAGGGGCCCAGTTTCTGTCGTTTTGAGTTGGAGGGAATAAAGCCCAAAGTCCACTGTGTCCCATGCACCCTATGCACCTTTTGGACCAGCTCTTGGAAGGCTGAGGTGAACAGCAGGTTGTTGCTAAGCCTGTCTTCCTGGTGCCCTCCACTTGAACCCAGCCTCTGTGGGCACATCACTCACCATGGCAGACCTGGGGCCGGCAAAATCAGCCCATCTCAGGACCCTCTCGGGTCCATCTCTTCCTTCGTGGGCATCTGTTCAACTCCTGAAGGGCTTTCGTGCCAAGGAGAGCAGGCCTGGGCCTCAGTACCCACGGATTGCCGTGTTCATGTGTGTGTGTGTGCGTGTGTGCGCATATGTGTGTGTACACATGCATGAGTGCTCGTGTATGTGCAAATACGCGCTCATGCACACGCGCCTGGCGTGGCTGTGGTGCTGCACAGGGCACATATTCCAGCAGCAAAGTGGGGCCTTTGCAGAGTGGCTTGGAGCAGCTCTGGGAAGAGGCTCCTGGACTACAGCGGAGGACAGGGATGCAGGGGTGTCACACAGAGGCCAAGGACTGGCCGGAGCAAGGAGTGTCCTGGTTCTGGGGAGGGTGTCCTGGGTGGCCAGCACTACCTCCTGCCCCTGGATAACTTGAAGTCTTCAATGCAGTGTTTAGTCTGATGCTGCAGGGCAGCGGGGCCTAGGGGAACACCAGCCCCCTTGGTCCCTGTCTTTCTCCATTGCGCAGCATTGGGCAGCCTGTCTACCTGCTCAGCTCTGCCGTGAAGGCTAGGAAGCCGCTAGAGACGGGTTGCAGACGGGCGGGCCTGTGTTCTGAAGAAGCCTTTCTGTTGAACATCAAGATTTCCTGTTCATGTCATTTTCACATGTCACAGAATGTTCCCCTTCTTTTGGTCTCTTTCAAAGTTTTAAAGCCAGAAACGCCATTGTGAGTTGGAGGGCTGGACAGAGACAGGCGGCGGGGTGCCCCGCGGCGGGGTGCCCCTGCCCTCGCGGGGCTGTCTGCAGAGCCCTGTGCTAGGAGGTGGCAGCCACAGGGGAGGGGGAAGCCTGTGAGTGCATTGTCTGCACCCTGCAGGAAGCAGATGGCATATCCCCAGGGGCGATGGGAGGCTGGTGACATGGGGACTGTTTACAGTGGCGTGAGCAAGAGCTGCTGTAGCACCTAAAGACCAGCCCCAGGGAGAAGCTGTCCCCACTCTTGGCTCTGAAATGCCAAGGTGGGAGCTGTTTCTGAAACTCATCAAGACCCACAACTCTGGGAGCCTGATAGGAGCTGAGCCACTGCCCGACTGAAGCCTGGCATGGAGGGAGCTGGGGAATAAAGACTTCCACTTTACTCCTGCCCCTCACTCCCTACTGAGCCACATGGGAGCCTGGAGCAGGGAGCCCCCTTAATGCATCCATAGAGGTCGGTCTCCAGGATGCACAGAGCAAGGCACAAAAGACCAAAGAATGGGTCTGGAAGGGCTGGTGGAAAATCACTGTGTGCACTAAAATCATCACCATCCCGCCAATACCACCATACAACTGAGTTGTTAAAGTGTTGGAGGGTTTATCTTTTTGTTTCTCAGCGCGTGTGACTTTTAACATGCTCATGTTTATGAGCACTAAACAATCGAAGAAAAACCTTCCAAATGGATGCATGGTTTGTGTTTCAGAGATTTAGGTGACCTTACTTGGAATTGCAATGTATTATTGCTTTTATGTGACACCCACATTATTAAATGGTTGTCATAAGACAGGAACACTGCCTTTCTTCACAGAAATAGATAATAACCATCAGTGTAGAATGGGATTCATAGGCAAAATAGGTTAAAGATGATATTTCTTCTGTAGGCAGTTCATTAATCTCAGGGAGTATGCAAGACAGATATCAGTGGGGCTGTGTCTTTGCTGAAGCCGCAGCAAGTCTGGACTTGTCTCCATGAAAGGCCTGGGCTGGGGACAGTCTGCCATGAGTCTGTAGACCTTGACTATGAGCAGTGGTCTCACTTGCTCAGACAAATGTTTGAAACTAGAAAAAAAAAAGTCTTTTTTGAACTGCTTGTCTTGGAGGTGCCTTTAATTATTTTCAGTAGAAACTTTTACAAGAAACCAGAACTGACTTGGAGTGATATGGTGGGCTTTAAGCAGATCCATTCCTAGGGCCTGTTGGTAGAGAATATTTTTCAGTGACTTTCCCTGCTTCCTTTGCATTGGGGCCAGCCTTTGGCTCTGTGCTCTTGAAGTATAGAGTTTTGCTTGTCCCCGCTGTGTTTTGCTGGCTTGTGGATAGATGACAGCTGGATTTCTCAGTGTCAGAACTGTCATGGCATTTTTAGTAAGGGAGGGACGCATGAAATCTGTGATGTGCAGGATGGGTCCTCAGTAGCCCGTCATGGGCACAGGGCTGGCAGGGCAGCATCCTATGATCTGCATCCTATGATGCAGACCTTGGTAGCTACCAGCTACAGATAACTGTTAAGTGCCCCAGGATGACAACTGTCAGACTGTCTTTGACCTGGTTTCCAGAATGCCTCATTTCTCTAACATATTCCCTTTGCTTTCAGACACAAGAGTCTTTAAACCCAAACAACTTAGAATATTGGATGGAAGATATTTACACTCCAGGCTACGACTCGCTGCTAAAACGGAAAGAAGCCGAATTCAGGCGAGCCAAGATCTGCAAGATTGCTGCTCTGGTCGCTGCTGCTGCGTGCACAGTCATCCTTGTCATCGTTGTGCCCATCTGCACGATGAAATCATGAGCCTGTGGACTCAGCAGCACATGCGGCTTGTGACTCCTGCCATCTTCTGGATTTCAGCAACTTGCAGCAGCGTGGCCATGGTTTGTTGAAATGGAGACGAGTTGTGGAGGCTTTTCCTGCAGATGCTGAAGAAGGTCTTCAGAGAGTGCATATCCTAGAGAGAAATCTACCTGCCTGTTAGCTTAGACTTAATTACACTCCAACGCATTTTTAGAAGCATAGTATGTTTTCCTACCGAAAGAATGTAATGGACTATCTGCAAATACAAATTGAGTATTTCAGGCAAAAAAGAGGAAGATTGTTTTTTTTCCATTTGGATGATGTTTCATGGAGGAGAATAAGTTATACAGAAGATGCTCAATACCTGCTCTTTGAGGGAGCCCAGGAGCGAAGGCAGGCTGCGAAGGAAAGGGGCAGGTTTTTTCCTTTCTGTGCTGAGGCCGTTGGTGGTGAAGAAACATAGCATGTGTCCATCACGGACCTGATTCCTCTGCAGACTTTTCTTAAGGGCTCCTGACTTCACTCTTGCCCTTCTGTCATTATTACCATAGAACGTCCGCATCTTTGCGGATCTTTGCCGAAGTGTTCTGGACCTTCTTCCTGTGCCCTAGGTAGGAGCTGGATTGCCAAGCCAGGGGTGGCAGAGTGTGCTCTTTCTGTATAATGAGCCAATGTACTTAGGCCAGGAGACCTTCCTGTCCTCCCCAACCCTTGGTTGGGGGAGCTGCTTGCTGGTGGTATAACTCAACATTTGACATTCATGGCCACCCCAAAGGATCTCCTGTTCTTGCTTTGGTGTGTAGCTCTATTCCTTGATTTTCTGTCTCCTGGTACCACATGCTCTGCTTTGAAGAGTTTAGAACTTGTCCTCGTGCCTTGAAGAGCAGAGACAATGGCAGAACATTGACTTTCTAACTGGAAACCATGGTTTCCCTGCACCACTGATGTCAGCCATTTTCAGTCGCTTTAAAAAGATTTTGTAAGCTTGTTCAATAGTGTGGTAAAGGCACTGAGATCTTCCCAGCTACCCCAACACCAATCCAGAGTTTTGAATACTTGTCAACAGAGCAAAAAAATAGTATCTATTTAACCTTTTATCTAGCTATGTGTCTAACTAAATACCTTTGTTTTGTTTGTTGTCTTCTCTGTTAAGTAACTCAAGAGCAAGGTTTTTCCAGTGTACAGGAAGCTGTTGCAATTTCACCAGAATTTGGTCTCAGTTTCCACCTGCTAAAAGGTGCTTTGACAATGAATGGATAGGAAGAATCCTTATCATCATCCTTCTAATGCTTCATTAAAGGTTAAAGAAAAAAATGATTGACAGAAACTACCAACCTTATATGTTTTTGATAACCTTGTGGGATGTGCATAAATTTTGGGAGTAAGAATAATCACTCTGGAAGGGATGAAGAATTGCTGAAAGTGGGGTTTGGGAAGCAACTCAATTTCGAAGCAATAGGAGTGCAGCATCCATCCTAAAATATCCCAAATAGTGTTCTGCTTCCTGCATCTAAATGTGTTGTCCACTGTTAAAAGGTAGTCGGTGCATTTTGTGTTGTTAACAAATGGGTGGATGCTGTCACCTTGGAGTAAACCATTATCTTCAGAGATCCTTCTGTTACCTGTCTTTGTTGTCATGTTTCTGTATGGACTTTCCTTCTTGCTTGCTTATTTTCCTTCCTTCTTCCTTTTCTTTCTTTCCCTCCCTCCCTTCCTTCCTTCTTCCTTTCTTTCTTTTCTTTGTGTGTTTAGTTGGGGATTGAACCCAGAGCGCACACATACTTTGCAAGTGCTCTACCATTGGGCTGCACTCCCAGTGTATTTTTTTTTTAATTTTATTTTGAGTCAGAGTCTTGCTGAGTTACACAGGCTGCCTCTGAGCTCGAACTCAACATCCTCCTGCCTCTGCCTCCCTGGGTGCTGGGATTGCAGGTGTGCACCACTGCTCCTGGCTTATGTATGGATTTTCAATTAAGCGACTGAAACTTAAGCCTTAGTGTGAAGGGTTTATAATTGAAAATGAAATATACACACACATATATTAATGTATATTGTCAGAATTTTAGTCTTTTGGTGCTCTGTTTTTGGATTGGGCACTTTAAATAAGGTGGTTTCTTTCACCCCAAAGAAGATTACACCCTTGGGAGTGGCCATCCCATCTCCCTGCCTTCGACCAGTAAGACCCCGCACCACATTCTAATCCCACCTTCCTGCCCTTCATCACAGATTAAGCTGCCAGAGAGCAGAGAGAGTAGCTCGCCCTTTGGGAACTACTCTTGCTCTGTGATTCGCAGGAAAATGGAGATGTACTCACCCAAGATGAGAAAAATCTCATCTGATCTTAAACTGACTCCTCCACCTGCCAGAGGGGGTCGTGGGGGATGGACCAAACCACTTTGGCCACAGCCCTTGGGTGACTTTGTCCCTCCTAGGCCCTCTGTGGGCCATGCCCCGAGCTCCTGAGGGAAGGCATGGCTGTACACCTCACTCAAGCATGGAAATGAAAAGACCCTATAGAATCTTCTGTCTTTTCATGTCTGGGGAGGTAGCCAGAGAAATGCTGTCTTCCTCTAGGTCGGGTGCAATTTTGTGTTCCAACTTAATGTCACATAATGGAAATATCCCAACCTAGTCATGTTCTGGAGAACCAGACCATGAAGGCCAAAGGGAAGGAGGTTTTCTTTGGAAAGGGGCCATGTTCTGCCTGATGGCACCCAGTCAAGTGTTGAGGTAATGCACCTTTGCCCTGTCTGAAAGCTCACGGAGGCTTGGGGCCTTGAGATCCACAGAAGGCAAAGTCCACAGCTGGGCCTTCTCTCCACTGACGCACAGCTTGCACAAGCCTTCCTTCCTGGGCCCTGGACTCACCATAGCTCCGCTGACCCTCACTTTGCAGAATGGAGCAAGAAAGTCTAGCTGAGAAAGAAACATCCACCCATCCCTCTAATATGTGCCTCCATCTTCTACGCCAGTGAGCCTCCCACCACCGAGGTGAGGTTGACTAGCTGCTCTTCTGTCCTGGGTACTGTCTTCCACCACACTCTCTGGCATTTTTACACAAGTCCAATTTTCTGTACCCCAGTCTAAGATCACTACATGATCAAAATTCACTCCATTTTTCTTGCATTTTAAAACATAAACAACCAGATGATGTTACCCTTGAAGGGGTTATTTTGAAATCAGATATCCTTAGCCAGTAATTAAATTCAGAATCATTTCATCCTCTTCCTAGGTGGAATTTGCCTTGCAGAAAAGAAAACACTTCCTGGCCCACAGATTTCAGATGCTTTATCCCAGTACTCCCTTGTTTAAACCGCAAATACAATCAAGCCAATCATTCTTACATTGTTCATTACTGGATGATCATAAATTGTTCATATTTTAGGACATGCAGCTATGTGATTGATCTGCAAGGCTGGTTTAATAGATGTGCTAAAATCACTATTCTGAGTATCTCTGCCATTATATTGTTCTGACACACTGACTGGGATCAAGGCAATGTGATTTTTGTTTACAGTGGCACCTCATTTGTGTGTTTGTTTTTAAACAAAAAAAGAAAC
Organism: Pedetes capensis; assembly: GCA_007922755.1. NCBI lineage: Eukaryota > Metazoa > Chordata > Mammalia > Rodentia > Pedetidae > Pedetes > Pedetes capensis. The sequence continues at coordinate 67,932 of VMDO01002183.1, forward strand.
CTCTGCCAACAGTAAAAGACTCAGTTAAGTGGTATAAAAATTCGTGAAAGTTGAAATCCAACATGCTTCATATTATAACCAACCTGCAAGAATATTGTGGTCAATTGTGTGAATACCAAATAAATATATACAGCTTATTATACTACAGAAATTTGTATTTTAAGGCAAAGATAGGAGTAATTGTTGGTAAACTTGGGGAAAAGGGTATTAGATATTTATTAATAATGAGAAATGCAACAAACTTCCTTATTTATGCCTTATGAACAAAAGAGTGTGAAGTGTAAGGGGAAGCTTTGTGCAAGACCCTAAGAGTGGGGACCCTTGAAGGCAGGGACTGTGTCTTTTCTATGTCTGTTCTGTACAGCTCTCAGCACACTCTTGGTGCTTGATAAATGTTATATAATACCAATAACTAAGCACATTTTTAGATCTTTTTTCAAATGGCTTGTGTAAAATTTGGTTAATGTACAATGGTTGGTTTGAAGCTATCATGTAAAATCTGCCTCTCCAAATGTAATCAAAAATAAACTGAAAAATAGTATCTCGCCGTGAGATTTTATTCTATGTATAAATTATACTGTTCAGTTTTACACACATACTGTAAGTGTCCAGCTTAATAGTTTTTTTGTAAACTGAACAGTTCCATGGAATCAGTCCCCAGGGCAAAAACCAGAACACAAGCATACTAGAAGACTTCGTCAGGTCCCTCTTGAGTCAAAATTTGTGGAGAACACCATCCTGCCTTCTGAGGAGATAGATTAGCTCTGTTTCTGGGATTTAGACTAACATAGTGTGGAGCACAGCACAGTGTTGGGGAGCGTTTCATCTGTTGCACATAGTGTCTCTATGACTCAGACCTGACTCAACAGCACCTAAGAACAATAGTCAATCAAGCAGTATGTACAAGCAATACGTACTCCTTTGTACCTTAAGGCCTCTAGGATAAAACAAATTATGCAAGAAAAGATGCCTAGGTCAATGGAGCAAGACAAAAGCCCCAGAAAGCCTTAAGACATTCAATAGTTTTACATCAAAGGGGAAAGATGATCTTTCTAATAAATGGTGCTGATCAATGGATAACCAAAGGAGAAGAAGCCTATCTTAACCTTCTGCCTCACATCAGGTACAAGTATGAATTCCAGAAGGAGTACTGACCTAATCACGAAAAGCTAAACAATAAAGCTTTAGAAGAAAACATAGACCATCTTCATAACCTTGGAATATGTATAGATTTCTTACACAGTACCAAATTAACAATCACAATGGAAAAATGATAAATTTTTATATTAAAATCAAGAACTTCCATTCATCAAAAAAGTATCATCATGGTAGTAAAGCTCACAGAATGGAATATTTGCAATGTATATCTAATAAGGAACTCATTTCCATAATGTATAAAGAATTTCTACAAATCAGTAAGAAAAAGACACATAACCCATATACAAACACTTCCCAAAATAGGATATCCAAATGGCGATTTTATATATATATATATTTATATTTATATATATATTATATATAATATATTTATATTTATATTTATATATATTATATTTATATGTTTTTATATATACACATATATATACACACATATAAATATAAATATATATGTTTATATATATATCATATATATATATTTAATCTCACTAGTCATCAGTGAGATTTGTGCTAATGAAAAGCACAGTGAGAGGCCACTACACACCCAGCAGAATGGCTCAAGTGAAAGAGACACTACCACCTGTTAGGTAGGATGTGGCAAGAACAGACCCTCCATACAGACTGCTGATGAGAGTGCATATCAGTAGCACCGTGTTAAAAAAAATCTTTGGGGCAGTATGTACTAGAGCACAATAAGCACCTCTCATGATCCAGCAGTTTTACTCCTAGGCCTATCTGTCATGGAAAAGACACAAAGTATTCATAGCCCCAAACTGGAAGCTGTCTAGACATCCATTCAATGATTGTTGTTAGGTGTGGGTCGAGTCAACATGACTCACAGCAACCCTCAATAGGGGTTTTCAATAGCTGATTGCTTTTCGGGATTGTTTCAGGAGAGGATTGCCACATCCTCCCATTTTTGTGGTGCTGGGGATAAAACTCAGGCCCTCAGAAAGTGCAGAGTAGCACTACCAACAAAGCTAAGCCCCAGCCCCCTAGCACATTTATCACTTGTGGAATCATAGATGAAGGTGAAGAGAAAGTATATCCAGCTCCTCCTACCCATTGTTTTCTTCTCAAATGTCACTGGTTCTCTGCTGGAGTCATTAAAGAAAAGTGATTACTTTAAACACTAGTAATAGCACATTGCAAAAAGCAATTAATGTTGACATCTAAACACAGAAAGCAACTTCTGATCAGATCCTGGAGCATGTTAAGGTACTGTACGTTGGTGGGTACAAAAATACTTTTTAGTTTTGAGATAAAATATTAGTTCAGATCCACCAATTTAAAGTTTGCATTTAGGTAGGCCAAATTGGGTTGAATTTTGTCTAAGTGCTCTGAAAAAGTGAATTAAGAAAATAATGCATTAGTTATCTTATAGGGAAAAATGTTTAATCTCACTAAGAGGACAAATCAATATGCACTATGCTATTGTAAGGCAATTTAATCTATCACTAATTTAGCTTCCTCTGCAAGTACTAGCAAAAGTCAATGGTTAAGTTACTTTACATTATTGAATGTACTTTTTGAAAAAGCACACACCATTTCCTCGTTCTCTGGAATTCAGGCTATGTAATATCTCCTGTTGTCTTTCTCTGAGACTGAATTACTGAGATTTTGTACCTGGGTTTTGTTTATGGATTCATTGGTCTTCATGATGGAAAGGAAGGGGACAAAGTACATGTGCTTTCACACAGAAATGATACCATATTATGTGAAAAATAAACGAGTATCTGCAAACAGTGAGACGCTATCTGAGGTGCTGGCCCGAGCCAGGTCCTGCACTTCAACCCTGGGAATGGTGCTCCTTGCCAATGCTGTCTTTTTGCTGTCTTAAAACCGACTTCAGCTCATAGCATTTTATGAAATTCCTGAAAGATTCATTAAATCCTGCACATAAAATTATTGTTAGAAATCAGCAATGCAAGTGTGGTTAATTGCAAATACAGTTTCCTTTCATTTGTCAAGGAAAGCACTTAATAAATTATGCCTAATAAGTCACTGAGTAGTCATCCTGCTAATACAAGAATTGTACGTGGTCTTTCATGCTGGATACTCATAGCCATGTCCTACATTTTAGGAATTCTTGCATAATTTCAGAAGTCCCAAGGAGGGGCCCCTTTCCTAGCTCACTCATTTAATCTGGACCAATGCTCTTTGATCTACATGTTTTAGCCAGTCTAAATTAGCATTTCGTTGCTTTCTCACTAAATTTCAGTTTTACTATTAGCAATGTACATGTGACCTACCTACTTCTTTCTGATTCAACCTTTTGCCAATCCTTTGATTTGTTCATTTATTTATTTCACTAGCTGACATTTTTTGAGCAACCAATATATTCAAGGCAGTGGCTTGATGTGGAAATGTTGTCTTCTGTATCCCTAGAACCAGTGAGGTCTTGTATATATTTGTTGTTAGGTGCCGTTGAGGTGGGGTCCGACTCATAGTGACCCTATATATAACAGAATGAAACCCTGCCCAACACTGTGCCATGCCTGGCACTATGTCAGTGCTTCTCTGTTATCCACAGGGTTTTTGATGGCTGATAGTTTCAGGAATGGGCTGCCAAGTCCTTCTTCTGAGGCTATAGCATCCAGTATTCCTGAGCAGTCTCATCCAAGGACTAACGAGGACTGACCCTGCTTAGCTGCTAATGCTAGGGTGGTATGGCTGTAGATACATATTGTGCATACTGGATGCTTAGTAAACATTTGTTGAGTGGATGAGCAAACACATGAGTGAATGGAAGTCTTAGTGATGTTGTCTCTAAACTTCCATTCTAATAAGATATGTAGACAATAATCAAGTAAATAAGTAAAGCAGTTTCCATCAGCAATGGATGCAAAGAAAGAAAGGAAAGGAAATGTGAGAGAGGTTTGGAGAAGAACAGAGGTGCTTCTTAGATTAGAGTAGCCAAGGAGGGCTTCCTGGAGAAAGTAGCATGTGGAAAACTGAGGAAGAGTGTTTCTGCCAGAAGGAACTTGCATTGCGAAGTACTTAGATGAGAATGAAGACCAGGGAGGAATCCAGTGTGGCTTGAACTCAGTGAACTTAACCAGAGGATGTGGAATGAGGCAAAATCAGAGATGCAGGCAGGAACTACCAGGGAATATGTAGGGTCTTGCAGGCCACAGTAAGGAGGTAAGACTATTTTAAATATAACTGGAAGGCTTTAGGAAGTTGCAAGCAAGGGTGTGACATAATCCATAAGCCACTTTATATTTTTAGCAAATCTCTGTGGCTGCAATATGGAGAATGGAATAAAGGGAAGCCAGGGTGGTAACAGGGAGACCAGGTAGAATGGGTGCAATGATCTAAGACCAGGAAGAGGCAGCAGAGCAGAACTTGCATTCACAGGCGCAGCCAACCAGACTTGCATGTGAAGGCCATGACAGAATTGGAAAAATTGATTAAAGATGCCTTTTGTCTTTTCAGTGTACATGCACTGCATAATAGTCAAGTCAGAGTAATTAGCACATTGGCCACCTTAAGCCTGTACCATTTCTTCATGGTGAGTACATTCGAAATCCTCTTTTATAGCGATTTTGAGACACATAGTACATCATTGGTCACCACAGTCACCCTGCAGTGCGAGACGCAATGTTTGGCACCCACTCACTTCTCCTACCACTCTCTACACTGAAGTATACTCAGCGTACCAGATATATAGTATGTTGTCTCTGCCGCCACTCGGCCTAGCTAGCTCACCTTTCTTTCCTCAGCATCATTTTCCCTAGGAAGCTGTCTGTATCAGTCAGTTTAAGCTATGGTATGCCACTTTAACAAGCAGCCCCCAAATGCCCATTTCCTATAGTACAACAACACAAGCTTATGTGTTTCCCATGTGACATGTTCTTCATGGTCAGATATAGCTCAGCTTCATCTCTTCCTCACTGTAGGACCCATGCTGAATGAGCAGCCTATGTCCAAGGTATGCTGATCTGACAGAGGGGAAAAGATGGTAGAAGTACACTCTGGCTCTTGGCATACAGTGCCCCTATTCACATTTCATTGCAGAGCCATGTCATAAAGCCCAACTTTGTGCCTACAGGGTGGGAAAATAGATTCTTCCCTGAAGGGAGGTGTCAGGAGAGAGGAGCCTGGTAGGAAAGGGCAGCAATTGTTTTTGAATAAATATAATAAAAGCCATGCTGACACAAAACGGACGTGGACTTTAGAATCAGACAGATTCAGGTCCAGTTACTGAGTATGCCATCTTCTGTTTAAACTTGAGCAAATCTTAGCCTCTCTGAGTTTCTGTAAGGGGAAATAGTAACTCCAATCTCATAAAGTTTTGAGAGGATTAAATACAAATTTATACACAAAACACTTGGCTCATAATAATCACTCAACAAATATTACACACCTTTTCCTAATTCAAGGGGTTAGGACAAACAGGTGGGAGATGGTGGCCCCAGCTGACTGATCGAGGAGAGTAGAGATGTGGAAAGTGAGGGATAGGATGGAAGCCAATGGTCGGAACCACCAGATAACCACAATCCAAAAGGCTGGAAGACCATTCAGTGACCCACCTGATGGCTTAATGTGTTACAAAAACTCCACGCTAAGAACTCAGAGCCCACAGAGGAAGAAGGGAATAAAGTGTCTGCCAGAATACACATGGACAGTTACTGTCATACTTGAAATAGGCTTCTAGGGACTTAGCATCAGGGGTCAGGAGGCCCACAAGAGAGAAGGTCTCTGAGATCAGGATTCCACCATTAGGAAGCAGAAAAGAACATAGGGAAGTGGGCTACAAAGCAGACATCTTGTCTGGGGTACGCTTGATGAGGGCAGAATCGGATATCCAACTTGCTGAACTCAGCCCTTCACCTAGATAGCCATTCATCAGCCTATTCACTCAGCCAATGCCTACTGAGAACCTACCTACTAAGTGTTAATTTTGGTGAACAGAGAATGATAAGGAAAAACACAATTTTATCCACAGGGAGTTTAAATACAGCCACAGGGAACAGATGTATAAAGAAATAATTATAACTCATCAAAGCAGGCTTTGGTGGCACACAACTGTCATCATAGTACTCAGGAGGCTGAGGAAGGAGGATCTCAAGTTCCAGCCAGCGTGGCCTATACAGTGAGCCTCTGTCTCAAGAAACAAATTGAGACTTACAGTTAAAATAGCCAATAGTTAAAATAGCCAATAGCTAGAAGCAGCCTCTGTGCAACATGAAGAAACAAAGGAGGCAGGGTAAGAAAGGGAAGACTTTATCCAGAGCAGAGAAATCAGGAAAAGTATAGAGACCATGTGGGAGATGAAAAGGCAGCCCCAATGCACAGGTAACAGAAGACCCATGCAGCAAGCAGGAGTGAAGGGGACTGGCTTCAGGAGTGTGGGCCCCTGGCAGGGGAGGAGAAGCCACACTCAAAAGTGAACAAGTGCTCTTTTCTTACCAACATTTCAACATTTTCCTTTCTTTTTGCTCTTTTCCCTTATTCCTATCTGCTCCTCTTCTTTCTCTTCCCCTTCCCCCAACTCTACACTGATTTTTTCCTTCTACTATTGATATCCTTACCAGAATATTTGTCTAACCCCCAAACCTACTTTACACTATCCCTGTCATTTTCTTTCTTAGGTAATTTCTTAAGTATTAGCTGGCTTTAAATCAGGTTAATTGTAATTATAAATCTGTTTTTGATCAGAATTGTTACTATAGCAACAGATTGCTTTGTTCTTTCCAAGTGATACCAGGGACCAAGACCTCAAGAGAAGACTTCACACCACAAAGACTTCCTAATAAAAGAGGAAGAGAAAACCATCCTAACAGATGCAGAAGATCCAATACAGGAACACACACATGCACACAAAACATGAAAAAGCAAGATATCAGGACTCCTCCCAATGACCATAACTCCTCAATAATTGAAACTAAAGATACTGAAATGCTTGAAATGCCAGACAAGGAATTCAAAAATCTACTTATAAAAAAGGATAAGTGATCTCAAAGAAAACACAACTAAGCAGATAAATGAAATGACTGAGTCTATTCAGGTACTTGACAAAAAAGTATCTAACTTAGAAGAAAAATTCAGGAAAGAAATTGAGATATTGAAAAGTATCAAATAGAAATTTTGGAAATGGGAAACACAATAAACCAAATAGATATATCACAGTAGAAAGTAATACCTACTGATTGGATCAATCAGAAGAAAGAATGTCAGGGATGGAAGACAAGGTCAAAGAAATACTATGCTCAGACACCAACAAAGAAAAAAGGTATGACCATAACTTCCAAGAAATATGGGATAAGATGAATTGATACAACATAAGAATCTATAGTGTAGAAAGAGATGAGACTAAGGCTAAAGGCAGAGAAAATCTATTTAGTAAAATAATAGCAGAAAAGTTTCAAAATCTAGGAGAAGAAATAGATACACAAACAATATAGGCATGCAGAAGCACAAATAGACATAATAAGAAGAGCCCTTCTCTATGTCACATTGTAATTGGAATGCTAAAACTGTAAAGCAAAGAAACATCTTAAAGACTGCAAGAGAAACAGCCACATCACTAACAAAGGCAAACCCATTATAATAATAAACTTCTCATCAGCAACCCTAAAAGTCAAGAAAGCATGGAATGGTATATTTCAAGCCCTGGAAGCAAAGAATTGTCAATGACAACTACTATATCCAGCAAAATTATCCTTTAAAATAAACTTAGATGGGAAGGGGGGGAAGGGGGGAAGCATATGGGAGGGTAAGGGGTAACCTATATGAATAATGTTTATCAAATTGCATATATGAAAATTGTCACAATGAAAAGCATGTCAAAATGAATCACATTATGATGTACATTAAAAATTTCTAATAAAAAATCATTTATGTAAAAAAGAATGTACTCAGAAAACATTTAACTTGAAAAAAAAATAGATGGAGAAATGAAGACCTTCCATGATAAACACAAACAAACAATTCACAACCACCAAACAAGCATTGTAGAAAATACTTAAGGGAATCCTACACACAGAAGAAAGACACAAATACAAGAATACAGGGATGAATAAATTCCATGAGAGGAACACACGAACACATGAAAGCTAATAAAGAAGCAAATGTTAGAAAGTGTTTTGTTCTGTTGCTAGAGTTTCTAGGAGTTGGACCCGCCTCCGCAGCACCCAAAAACAACAACATATAACATAATATTGTGTATTTCTAAGATTGGAAAATTTAAGGGGATTTAGCTGGAGAGGGGAAAGGATTAGTGGGATGGGAAGGGAAAGCAGCATAGGAGGTAAAGTGGGAGAGAACAAGAGGGAATGAAGTATGGGAAACTATGAAAATCCCATAACGAATCTCATTATACTGTCTGCAAATTAGAAAAATAATCTTTTAAAAAAGATATAAAATGAATATCAGTATCAGTCTGATATGAAATATATGTTAAATGCTCTGATTAAAAAGTGGAGATATGACTCTAAAATTATGATCTGCAAAAAAGAAAAGAAAAGAAAAGAAAGAAAAACGATTACAGTGTAATGAGATGTGGACACAGGTTGTGGAGAAGAGGGTGTATAACTGGGGGATCCAGAAATGCATGCAAGAAAAGTAGACATTGGTGTCCATTTCTTGCAAGATGAGTAGGAGTTCATCAAGAGAAAATGAGGAAGCTGTTTCAAGCTGAGGGCTAGGGTTTTTGTAAGTGTCCCCAAAGGCCATGTGTTGAACGCCTCGTTGACAGCCTGTGGTGCTGGTGGAGTGCGCAGGACCTTTAGGATGTGGGCCTTGTGGGGGAGGTGAGGTCACTGGGCCTGTGCTGTTGGGGGGAACATTGGTGCCCTGGTCCCTTCATCTCTCCTTTTTGTGTTCTGGCCTAAGTGAACAGTTCCTCCATGTGCTCCTGCCATGATGTGGAACCTCACTCTATGTCCCAAATGATGGGGCCGGTCAATCCTGGACCAAAACCTCTGGGACTGGGAGCCAAAAAAAAAGAAAGAAAGAAAAAAACCCTCTTTTATTTCTAAGTTGAATATGTCTTTGTCATAGTAACAGGAGGCTGACTAACACATAGAGGAAACAGTGTGGGCCAGCACATCATGGGGCTACATAAAATAAAGGTATACTCTAGGGGTTCAGAGAAGTTCCATCCTGCTGGAGTACAGAGCTCTGAACATGGAGGGAAATGAGGGAATGCCGTGGCTTCCACCTTACCACCCACAATCTGAGGCTCCTGGGGTGAAAGATGGGTCCAGGGTGAACAGGCAGTTGTGGTAGAAGAAGGAAAAGCCAATGTTCTTTGCATCCAGACCCTACATCATTTCTGTTCCAGCACACTTCCTTCCCATGGAGTATGCTTTAACAATTAATTTGTAAGTCAGTGTTTTGGAACTCAGAGTAATTTTCCTATACTGCTTCAGCAATAGACAATTTATTTGAACAAAACAGAGTCAAGATACAGATGCAATTACACGTAAAAGAGGCTTTCTGTACCTCTAAGGAAAAGAAGGATTATTTAGTAAATTGAGTTAGCACAATTGGCTAGCCATTTGTGAAAAGCTAGACTAATGCCTTACATCATTCACCAAAATAAATCCTACATGGACTAAAGAATTTAGTGTTAAAAAATATGAAACCATTAAGGTGCTGGCAGAAAGTATAAGTAAATATAAAGGGTTTTTTCTAAGCATGACACCAGGAAATTATGAAGAGAGTTTGGATCAAGATGACTATATAATATAAAGGAGTCAACCTCTGCCTCCAGCACTACACAGGCACTGCCACCAGATTTTCACTTCCATAGCAAAAATCTAGAAATCTTGGCAAAATATATGAAGTAAATAATTGTTCTCAGACACCATTATGGCAGGCAGCACAGGACCATGATGCTTGGAGGGAGAGTGAGGAATAAGTGGGTGCTCTGGCCACACTGGCGCCCTGTCTAGAGGCGCTCTCTGGACTGTGAGGCGGGGACAGGGACCCAGTTGAGTGCAGTTGTCCAGCTGAGCTGAGGAATCAAACTGGAGTTTGTGGAGACTTAGTTAACACAGGTCAAAGACCTGGAAAAAAAAAATGGCACTGTGCAGTCAAGGAAGCTTCATAAATCTGCACACACATCCCCAGAGTCTTCAGTTAAAGAGCATATGCGTTTGGACAAATAACCACTCCTGGGTAAACTGAGCAAATTCCAGTGCTCACAGGCATGGGAGACTTTCAAATTCTGACCAGCCATAAACAGCTTTTCTCACTGAACTCCCAGAACATTCGGAAGAGATAACAAAGGGGTCATACCTTAGCAATAGGGCTAAGGTAACTCTAGAGAAAGACCACTCTGGAACTACCCTAAAGTATATAAAACAAGGCTCCAAAAATGCAGCTCCACTGCCACTTAGTTACCTGTCAAAGCCAAGTTTAGTACACATAAAAGGAGACAGACACAGTTTAGATACTGAATAATATAACATTTACAATGTCAGACACACAATTAAATGTATAGATATGCGAAGAAGCAGGAGAATATGAGCAAGAAGTGTGGGCATGGTGGCACATCACTCTTGTCCTCCTAGCAACTCAGGAGGCTGATGCAGGAGGATCGAGAGTTCAAGGCCAAAGGAAGCCTGTACAAACTTAGCAAGACCCTGTATCAAGATAAAAGATAAAAAAGGGGCTGGGGTGTAAATTACGTGCAAGCCCCTGAGTTCAACCCCCAAAATGGAAAACAAAATTAAATAAATAGTTAAAGAAAATAAGAAAAATATGCCTTAGAAAATGTGATCCCCTAATAGGAGAAATTATTGGGATTTAGCTCAGTTGGTAGAGCCCTGCGCTGCAGTCTCTGAGGTCCCGAGTCCAATTCCCAGCACCACAAAAATGGCAATCCACTCCCAAGGCAATCCCGAAACAGTCAGCCATTGGAAACCCTATGAGGGTCGCTATGAGTCGGATTCCGACTCGACAGCACCTAACAACAACAACAATTGAACACATACACACTAGAAATTACTAAAATTATGGAAATAACAGATATAAATACTTTTAAACAACTATTATAAATATGTTCAAAGATTCAAAAGATTTAAAACTGTAATATTTTCTCATTATGCCTTTAAAAACTATAATCTGTAGTGGCATCAAGTCTCTCACTAATGTTAGTAATGTTTCCTTTGATCAACGGCCAGAGATTTCTCAATTTCATTTTTCTTCCTTAATAAACTAGTTTTTGGTTTCATTGATTGTTTTTCTGTTTCTTATTTCATTGATTTCCACTCAGATTTTTCTCATCTACTTTCTTCTACTTTTAATTCATTTTTTCTTCCTTTTTGTTGCCTTTTTAAGGTAAAAGCTGAGGTCATTTATTTAAGATCTTTCTTATTTTCTGGCATAGGTAATTTTAGTGCTATAAATTTCCCTATAAATACTGCTTTTGCAGCATCCTACAAATTTTAGCACTTTGTATTTACATTTCTTGTTCAGTTAAAAATACTTTTAATTTACTTTTTTATTTCTTCTTTGATGTACAACTTATTTAAACATAGTAATTTTTTTCCAAGTAAGTTTCAACATACTTCTAGGGAATGGGCACTATTCCTGGAACTATTAAGCACTGAATACTGTTCCCTTTAATCCTTTTGCATGATGACTTCCCCAGACCTACGGCTCAAGGGGGCCCTCTGCGTATCCCTAGATTCTTTTCTGTGTAGGTCTCTTCTCTTCATTATGCCACTCTGAGAACTCTAGATATCTTGGTTCCTGGCAGCTCTCAATTAGGTCTCTTGACTCAGACATTCTTATGGATTCCCCCAGAGTTCTCCCCCCACCCCCAGAAACTTCCTCTGTGTAGTAAGCTGGGCGACCATGGACTTTGTCTGCTCACTTCCTGTATCTAAAAAATCACAGCCCTTGTTTTCCTGACCCCTGCACATTGAAAAATATTGTTTTAAATATTATGTCTAGTTGTTTCAAGGTTGTTACATGTGGGAGGGAAAAATCTATAACTTTTTCCTCTATTTTGGTCAGAAGCAGAAGTCCCCAGGATGTTTACTTTTTAAGGAAGAATAATAACAATGTCTTATGGGATTCATAAAAAATGTAGAAGTGAACTGCTTGACCAAAGTAGCTCAGAGTTCTTGAGGAGAGAATAGAAGTATATTTGTCAGGTTCTTACATTGGCTATGATTGCGATGAAGTGGTACTAAACTATTGGAAGATGTCTAGTTATGAGTTAAAGATGTTTACTATAAATTCACTAGAAAGTAATATACAATAAATCAAGGAGCTACACTTAAAAGTCCAAAAAAGCAGGGAGTGAAAAATTACTGGATTGACCCAAAGAAGATAATGAGAGAGGGAAAAGGGATATATGACAGATGGAACAAAGAAAAATAATAAGAATATAGACTTAACTGCAATGTACCAATGAAGACATTAATGGTAGAAGAAGCAGGAGTATTGAAAGAAAAATCAGGAATATGCTATGTATAGGGATGGGTATGGATTTCCAGAGATGTAAACATGAAAAAATACAGTTGAGGGGGAGCAGTGGGAATTCTCAGCTGCCTCTACGTGACGCTGATAACTCAAGACAGCTTTGTTCAACTGTAAAGTGACATGGAGAGCATCCTTTGTTTATAAAGTGCATTTTTGCTAATCAGTAATTAGTGACTTGTTTTTGTTAGGTGCCATCAAGTCTGTGTCCAATTCATAGTGGCCCTATGTACAACAGGTGAAACAGTATTGTTAGTACTTCTCTGCTATTCATAGGGTTTTCAGTGGCTGATTGTTTTGGGGGAAGTGGGTTCCCCGGTTCTTCTCCCAAGCTTACAGCACCTGGTGTTCTCAGGTGGTCTCCCACCCAAGTACTAACCAGGCCCCACCCTGCTTAGCTTCCCAGATCTGATGGGATTGGATGCCACAGTGGTATGCCTACAGGCATTTGTGACTTAGTGAGTGCTTACATTTAATTTAGAGAAATTTGGAAAATGTAGCATTTTTCATTAACGCATCCAAACTATGCTACATCAAAGTCTTTTCCTCTTTTATCTCCTACCAATTCTAAGAAAGAAGATTTAATCTTCATAATTACCATTTTACATTATTAAAATGTTTTGACACTGTGATCGTAATTGCTTACATTCATGCAGCACTTGAAAGCTTTATCAGTCACATTGCTAAGAAAGCCAAGGACAGAAGTTGTGTCTAGTATACGCCTACTTGTAGAAAAACAAAGGAGCAGAAGATAATACATCATTGTATTGTTATTGATAGATGTAAAACATCTTTCAAAGAATAACTAACCGTAGAGAGAACTGTTTTGAGAGACACAGGGACTGGAAGATAGGCAGTGCAGGGGGGGACGAGTTTCTTGACTGATTGTTTTATCTTTTTGAAGTTTGAATTATGAGTTGAGTGTGAACTATTCCACAAAGCCTTTTAAAGAATTTCAGAGTGTTTTAATTTATCTTCAGGAACCATGAAAAATAAGTATTTTCATTCTCATTTTACAAAGGACCCTGCTCTTAGTGTGTAGGAAAGAGAGAACTCTAACCCTGGGCTTCTCTTTTCTGAGACAGTGATTTTTTTTAACTATTTGCTTCCAGTATTACTCAAATCTGACATTTTGTGTGCTGTGTCATATGCTGAAAGCTACTCACACTTCTCCAAACTAAACCTGGCCTCACTAAGTCACCTGCTGTGTCCACGTTTCACTCTATTTCTATGGAACCAGAAGTCTGTTTGCCCAGAGAAAGTCAAAGTCGTATCTGATTCATAAACAAAGAACAATTTCCTAGAATTTATCTTTTGTTATCTGTGGAGGATTGCAGTTAGCCATGAAATCTGCTAGCTTATGAGACAGACAGCTGCCTTTGGGAGTGGAGAGCTCTTGTAATAGACCTACAGATAATGCAGCCTGAAAATCTTGTTTTCTCCTTCAGGCTTGGTGGTAAAGCCACCTCCACGTCGACCTGCACATTGGCACTTGGCTCCATCAGCCTCTCCAGCCAGGGTGCCAATGAGAGATTATCCCTAGCTTATCTTCTACTTCCAGAAAATGGTGTCTTCTGAATGTAGTTATGGATGGGCATACATAGGAAATGTGGTAGATACAGAGGGAGGAAGGAGAATGGAGGGAGGAGATGAGGGAGCTTAGCTGTCAAATCAGACAGTTCATGTCGTCAGTTGAGCTGAATGGAAACCAGCCACGCCTTGAGAACATTACTGAAGCTCAGTGACATGTCTGTGAAAGGGAATAACTCCTTGCTAAGGTCACTGAAAGGATCAAGTGGCCAGCACACAGGCACATGCTCCAGGAAAGCATGTTTAGAAGAGGTGCCGTTTCAGGAGTGGTGAGCCAGCGTGGATGGAGCCTGGGGTTTAGAGGTGGTTCACCTCCACTCCCTCACCTGTGACAGGGTCAGCAGTGCTCGCCTTGCAGGGCTGTCTTTAGATCTACAGAGACACATGCTCAAAGGCAGTTCCCCTTTCCTTTGCCCTGCCTGCAGCTCTCTCCTCACTTGGGTCCTTCCTCTGCAGGACTCTTCCTAAAGAACAACCTCATCGTTCGGCTTTCCTGTTCAAAGGCCAAAGACAGCAGCCTAGACAGGTCACAGAGTCCCTGTCCAGAGAGAGAAGCATACAAATCCCGCCACAGTCAGGATCTAGGGCAGAGGGAGGCATGCGTGGGGTGTGGAGGTGGGTGGTCCAGGGGGAAGGGATGGAGTATTGTGGAAATAGTAAAATTTTCTAGCACATCCCTAAAGCTGAGGGCAGAGTCCTGGGAAATTTCCTTGTGCAAGTGGTGGGAGGGGGCAGAGGGATTAAATGGGATGATGGAGGCTCAGGATTATGAGGAGGAGGAGAGTCTAATGGTCAAAGTAAGATGTCATGATTATTGAGCCGTGGTGCATTGGTCACCTGGTACATCGCTGTGAGGAGAAGCTGACAGAGACAAATTTATGGGAGGATTTACTAGAGGCTCACAGTTAAAGGATATCTGCTGAGACTGACCACTGCCTCTTTTGCAGCTGTCAGTTGCAGTTGTCAGTGCCTTGTTGCTTTTACCAATAAGGTTGTGGTTCTCATAGCCCCTCCCCTGCTGCTATTGTCAGAGCCGCATGGTTCCTGGCTCTGTTTCTGGCCAGTTGTTGGAGCCTCTCCCGTGCTCCACTTCCTGTCCATCAGTGGAAACCCAACGCTCCTGCACTAGCTCCAGTCAGTTTCCAGACAGCTCCCCAATCTATTCCCGCCAGCTTTCAAGACAGCTGGCCAATGCTTCTCCACCATCTTCACACTGCCATCACCACTGCTCTGCTTCTTCGCTTCATTCTTCACTTTGCCAGCACCGTCCATGCTACTAAGACTAGGCAGAAGAACTCTTGAGAGAAGCGTTTTATTGGGCCTAAGTTTGCAACGGTGCTGGGATTTAGCTCAGTTGGTAGAGTGCTGCGCACAGTCTCTGAGGTCCCAAGTTCAATTCCCAGCACCGCAAAAATGGGAGAAGGACCTGGCAATCCATTCCCAAGGCAATCCCGAAACAGTTAGCCATTGAAAACCCTATGAGAGTCGCTATGAGTCGGATACCGACTCGACGGCACCTAACAACAACAACAACAAGTTTGCAACACCAGGGAAAGCGGCATAGGAGGCTGTCTGCTGTCTGGCTTTCCAAGTGAGCTGAATAGCCTTCTTAGATAGCCAGAAAGGGTTTTGCACCAATCAAAGCAAACTTGTCATGCAAATAAAGGTTTATATTTACACCAATCACAAGCATTGTCTTTTTTGCACAAGTCACATAACGCCCTCCATGGGGCTGCCAGCTGAAGTGCTCCCCCTTTGGCTCAGGTGAAAAGAGATGCAGGGTCATCTAGAGTTCAGTGGGGCTCACCATGGCAAAATAAATCCAGTGCAAACTAAAAACTATTTGAAACAGTCATGGCTGGAGATGTACCTTCAGGAGCTCACGTTGTGCTACAGTAGCAATTGGCATGTGGCATCCTCAAGGTGTCTGTGAAGGGTCCAGAATGGCTGGTGCTGGTAGAAGGGTGGTTCTGTTGGCTGCTTGACTCAAAGCAGCCAGGGTAGCAAGGGGGAATCTAATAGCTCCCAATTATGGAGTCAAATCACCTGACCACCAACATCTATGCTTATTTACAGGAAGATAAACATCAGAAAATTTTTCTTAAAAACCTTGATAATTAAACTCAATATTGATTTTACAATGTTTAACAGTGCTTTTAAAAATGCTTAGTATCTGCCCCGTGCCCCAGGGAGAGCTGGGTCCCTCTCACTTCTCTCATGTCCAGCTGTGAAATGGAGGTTCTTCACCATCAAACGCTTAAACCGTTATGAAAGAAGGAGATCCTGTTTTCACCTGTCCTTCCTCCTTCTCTCTTTTCTTCCTGTCACCATGCTTCAAAAAAAGGAGGCAGGAATGGGAATGTGAGGGCTGGAGGGGCAACACCCTGGGGTCACCCTGGATGTCCTGTCCCACAGCAGGGCTGTCCTCAGCGGAGACAGAAGCCACCTCATCCTATTCTCTATGAGAATGTCCTACAGACCCAATCACTAAGAGGTCCTCTCTGACACAAGAACTTCTTTGTTTATTTTCTCTCTCCTCCTCTGTGCTGACAAATGTGTTATTGTAAAGACAGAAAAGAAGGCCAAGCAATTTGTCACAGTAATATTTCTTCTCCTGGCCTTCATAATGAATTGCAATGGTTACAGTTAATCAATCATCTCATAACTGTTCGTGTGGATGCTTCCTTCTTAAAGGGTCCCAAACTAGATACCTGAACTTATTGCTTCCACATACTATGTGCATGAACACGTGTGCACCTGTGTGTACCTAGTGCTCTTTAGAAGAACAGAAAATCACATTTCCTAAGCATCTGTGCAAGGTGCTCATGGGATTGCTTTGGATACATTGCCTCATCTCCTCCAGTGACCTGTGCAGGAGGTGCGACTTCTTCCATTTTACAGGTGATCTTCCTGGGTGCAGAAGGTGAAGTCTCTAGGCCGAGATGGCACAGCTCTTAAGGAGCAGAGGCTCCATGTCGACCTAAGTGTGTGTTTCCAAAGCTTCACCATGAATCTCTGCATCCTAATTAATATGGGGCTGGGATTTAGCTCAGTTGGTAGAGCGCTGCTCTGAAGTCTCTGAGGTCTGAGGTTTGACTCCCAGCACTGCAAAAATGGGAGAAGGACATGGCAATCCACTCCTGAAGCAATCTGGAAATAATCAGCCATTGAAAACTCTATGAGGGTCACTATGAGTCAGACAAACTTGACAGCACCTAACAGCAACAATTAATATGCTAACTCTTGATCCTGTGGGCTAGATCCACGTCCTTACCAAATGTTTACAAGATTGTTCTCAAGAGTATAAAAATGTTTGGATGCTCTGTAAATCCCCAAGCCTAACTCCTATCATTTGGCTTTGTTCTTAGCCCAGGACTGTAACAACTCCCCTTACCACGTGGGCCATTAAAACCCAAACTCCACCAGTTCACGAGCCTCTCAAGGTCTCTTGAGTCCCTGGACTGCAAAGCCTCACGTGTCCCTGAGCAGGAGGTGGTAGGAAAATTGCAAGATTTTTGAAAATTGATTCATGTGAAATACCATGTACATTAATTTATTGTGCTGCTGCTTCTACTGAGGACAAGTCATTGAATGGCATGGTAGAAACTGACAGATACTGTTAGAAACTGGTGACAATTACTTGTGGTTAGGACTCTCATTACTTGTCCGCAATCACATGGATGCGAAAGTGGTTTGAAGAGGACTCAGGGAGCGAACTCATGTTCACTGAAGTTGACTCTTCCCTTTTTGTCCCCTACAACTTGCACAGCCACCCAGTCCAGAGGAACCCAAATGAATTGCCACATGCTCCCAAGTCACATGGTTTTAACTCTGAGACAAATAGGATCATTATGAATTCAACACACTGCCCAAGGTCTTTTGCTGTTGGGTGACTGTATGTGGAATTAGTCGGTTGTGGGCTGAATCTTGACAACTGTCTCACCAGGCAAACATTCTTGTGGTCATGGTGCTCGCTGTAGCGAATGGGACCTGCATGTCACATTGTCTGCACTAACACACACTGATGCAACACCAACAGTCAGGCCAGCGTGGACAGAGTGCAGGCCTCCTTGCAGGGTGTGGTATTCAAATCTCTGTCTCTAACACATCTGAACACCACCAAAAATTAACACCATCTTTTCTTCCTGTACTGTTCCTATGCCTAGGACTCGCACCTTTCTTCCCCAGATCAGTCGTGGAGACATTACTGAAGGAGTTAAATCACAGATAAGCAACTTGACGCTTCGCTCTTTGAGGTTCTTTTCAGTTCCCAAACTCTGGAATTATCTAAGATCTCAGTGGTTTGGTTAGATGGGAATAGCTCACATGACTATTGACATAAGGATGGGATTGTGTACCTTTATTTACTTAATCAGCACTTACAGACAATTCACTTGCTCCAGGCCAGGCTCTGAGGACACAGAGATGGAAAGCCTTGGCCGTTCCTGCCCTCTGCAGGCTCTAAGCCTAGTGAAGGAGGGGTTACAATAACTATAGGGGAATCTCTAGTCATCACCACTTTTCTCAATTTCCCCTTTTTTATTAGTAATTATTTTAAATCATTGTACAACTTAATGAGCTCCATTTGACAGCTCCATGCATGTGTATCACTGTTTCTCTCCACCACCACTTCTTTGTAATCCTCCTGAAAGGCAAGATTGTGTCAAACTCCCAGGTTCAGCCCCTAAACCCAGCACAGGGTTGGTCACGAAGGACATATTGTTTCAGCTGCATGAGTGGGTGATGGATGGCGTTATGGAGCTAAGATCAAAGTGTTGCAGGAATTCAGAAGAAAAGACACAAGAGCAAACTGTGGCAGCCCTGCCCACAAGCGGCTTTTGGTGCACTTGGTCCTGGTCATGAGGAATCAGGCAGTTACCGTGCAGTGTGGCATGCGTTGATGTGAGGGCCAGAGCATCAGGCCTAAGACACTCACAGCCTGATTGTCTGGTCCAGTCTTGAGGACTTCTGAGAGCAATCTTCAGGAGAAGCAGAGTACAGAGCCCTCAAAAACTCAAGGCCTGTCCTGGGCTGCAGCACATGGTCTGCATGGAAAGTACTAGTGGATCAGGTTATGAAGATAGGTTGGGCATTGTCAGAAGGACTTTGATGCTGGGTCATGAGTTTCAGTGCCGTTCACTAGACAAATAGGGAGTGTGTGATGGTTGTTGAGAGAGAGAGAGATCTTTTGTGATTTCAAGTAACACTGCCTACCTTGTAGACTTTTACAGTCACAGAACCATAGACTCATGTGCTTGGAGGAAACTTCTGGCCAACCATGTTGTCCAAGAGCTGCAACTGAGGCTGGATCCTCCCCACCAGTTTTCTATGCACAGGACAGTTTATCTCTTGTTTGTGCCTCTGCAGCAAGAGAAGCCAACTCCTGAAGGAGTTGGTTTCATTCTGAACCATACTGACTGTTAGGAAATTCCTTCTTAAATTGATTTAAAATCTATGTCTCTACAATGCAGACTGCTTACTGGAAGTGCAGAGGATTTGAAGCAATTACTTCAGTATGGACTGCACCTCAACATCAACAAAACAAAAATCCTTAGAACTGAGTCAGTATGCAACTTCATGATAAGTAGAGAAAAGATTGAAGTTGTCCAAGATTTTGCTTTACTTGGATCTAAAATCAACACTCACAGAAGCAGCAGTTAAGAAATCAAAACACACATTGCGTTGGAAAAGCTGTTGCAAGAGACCTCCTTAAAGTGTTGAAAAGTAAAGATGTCACACTCAAAACAAAGTTGTGCCTGACTCATGCTGTGGTATTTTCAGTTGCATCATATCAATGTGAAAGCTGGACATTGAATAAGGGAGACAGAAGAATTGATGCTTTTAAATTATGATGCTGGAGACAAATATTAAATATACAATGGAATGCCAAAAGGACCAACAGATCTGTCCTAAAAGTAGTGCAACCAGAGTGCTCCTTGGAAATAAGGATGGCTAGATTGCGTCTGATATATTTTGGACATGTTGTCAGGAGGGACCAATCCCTGGAGAAGGACATCATGTTTTGGAGAGTGTCAGGTCAATGAAAAAAGGTAGACCTTCCACTAGATGGATTGACACAGTGTCCGCAACAATGGTCTTAAACATAAAAATGATCATGTGCCTGGCATAGTGCCGAGTGGTGTTTTGTTCTGTTGTACATAGGGTTGCAATGAGTCAGCCCCAACTGGATGGCACCACCACCAACAATAATATTATGCAGACATAGCTGTCTCAGAAAATGAGGCATAGCTGACAAATGAGGCTGCTAACCATCCCTGGCTCTCCCTCAGGGAAAATGGGTTTTGGTTGTTCGCATGGTGAACATATGCGTTGACTCAAATGGGCCATGAGGTGCACAGGCTCTTGACCAGACATTATTCTGGGGGGTCTGTGCAGGTGTTTCTGGATGTGATGAACATCTGACCTTGTAGACTGAGTGAGACAGACCAGCACCCCTAGTGTAGGTGGGCCTTGGACAATTATTTGAAGGTCTGGGTGGAGCCAAAAGGCTGATCTTTCCCTAGTAAGAGGGGCTCCTCCGGCCCGAGTGCTGGAGCTGGAGCACAGGTCCACTCCTGCCTTTGGATTTAAACTGCAGCACTGCCTCTGTAGAGTTCTCCTACTTCCCAGCTTTCAGATCAGCACAGGCACCACCAGGGCTCCTGGTTCTTAGGCCTTTGGACTCAGACAGGAAATACACCATCAGCAACCCTGGGTCTCCAGCTGCCTACTGCAGATCTTGAGATCTCTCAGCCTTAGTAGCTGCATGGACCACTCTTTACAATATGTATACACATTTCCCTGGGGTCCATGTGTCTGGAAAACCCCGGCTACTATAGTTCTCTTCCCTCTTCCTGGTCATTTTCCTTCAACCTGCCCAGGTTGGGCAAAGACTCTTGTAAAGTGTGGTGTTGTATGAGTCAGCTGTCATCACTGTAGCAGAAAAACCAAACCAAATTAATGTATGGAGGTTTACTGGGACCTCACAGTTAGAGAAGTGGTCCATAATGGCGGCAGAGCAGACATGGTAGACATAGCAGGGCCTGTGGCCAACAACCTCACTGCATGACTGACCAGGAACAGTGAGGATCTGGGCTGTTGTCCTGAGTAAATACCTCCCAAGGCCCCTCCTCAATAACTCACTTCTGCAAAGCTACACCTGCCTTCCAAAGTTCCACAACTTCCCAGGACATCACCACCAGCTGAGGACGAAACGTCAGTGCACATGACCTTTAGGGGACACTTACATTCAAGCCATGACACTCTGCCCTTGCCCCCCAAAGGTCCAGAGCCACCTCATAAAGCAAAATGCATTTAATCCAACTTTAAGAGGCCCCAAGTCTTAACAGTCTCAACTGTGTTTAAAAGCCCAAGTCCAAGTCTCCACTGAGACTCAAAACAAACTTGGCTGTGGTGCCAAGAAAGCAAAAAACAGGTTACATACTCCCAACATATAATGGCACAGAGTAAGCACTCCCATACCAAAATGGAAGAATAGGGGCACAGAAAGGAAAGATTGGTTCGTAGGAAGACTAATAACCTGCTGGACAAACAAATCCTGTCAGTTCAAGTCTGATATCTGGCACACATGATATCATCTGGTGGGATCTGCCTTGAACAGGCTTGGGCAGCTCAGCAATGAAGGTCATGCTTTCTCTTGGCAGCTCTCATGGTCCTTCATCCAGTTGTGGATCACCACGGTTGGCCATGGAGACCTGAGCAGGGGCTGTGTACTGG
This sequence comes from Pedetes capensis, assembly GCA_007922755.1. NCBI lineage: Eukaryota > Metazoa > Chordata > Mammalia > Rodentia > Pedetidae > Pedetes > Pedetes capensis. The sequence continues at coordinate 89,859 of VMDO01002183.1, forward strand.
AGAAGTGCCCATTGCCCTGGGCTATTGCTGGGGTTAGGGCCTGAGCAGGCAGGTCTGACAATGGAAGATAAGAAGTCTCCTCCTCTCCATTCACTGCAGGGTCTGACTTACAAAATGAGTGCACTAATGGCACTCCACACAAATATAATGGTCACATTGCAGGGGTGATCAGGGCTTGGGATCTGGGCCAATGTTCTATAACCTTGAGAAGGCACTTCCTTCTTCTGGACTTCAGTGCTTCCACTGGACACAAACAACAACAAAGCCTCCCGGTGATTAACTCAAGCATGAGTCAGTCCCCTGGTAACTCTCATATTCCATGACACAGATAGAATTTCTAGAGATACTTGAGTCCACCAAGAATACCCCAAGTATCACATACAGTCTTGAGAAGATTCTGGTCTCATGTGAGACTCAGATTTTCTAGTCATCAGACATAGGAAGAGAAATATCATAATTTCACGACGTCCCCCAAGAACAGAAATGCCTACATGTATAATTATGCAAACTCCATCAACAGTCTCCTGGTGATGCCTTTTACCAAGGTCCTCACAGGTACTGACACAGAGGAGGCTCTCATGCACACGTTTAAACAAGGAAAAGGTAAACACCCAAGCTGCTTAAATTCAGAGACACTCTTCTTTTGCCCTCACTTGAATTTATTTTCCAAATCACAATACTACAGATTTAAGTAAAATGCCCAAGGGTGCCAGAAAAGAGAGAGACAGAAAGCAGAATGTCAGAGGGAACCATCATCCTGTGAGCCACCAGCTCACGGTGCTCACAGTAACTGATGATTAGATTACAGAAAAGAAAATTGATTTATAAAGGCCTTGGGAAGGTAGGGACTGTTGCTTATGTTTTAAAATTAATGTTTAATTACATACGAAATCCTTAATCACAAATGTAATCCTTAATTACCCAGGCAATACACAAATACCCTTCCCTTTTCAAAAAATAAAACACTAGATTTAAAACTGAGATCATCTTCGAACAATCTCATCCCTTCCCTACCCTGAGCTCCTGTTTGGGACTTATGCTTTGAGATAATGTTCCTTACTCTTACATAAATTCAGATATAGATTACATAGATAGAGTCATAAAAATTATATTGTTTAGTAGCATATCTATCGTTGAGTTTTAAGTTGCCCATAAGATGATTTCATGTAATATACAACATGCTTTTTCTCTCAAAGAGATGATTTAAGTTCCTGTCCAAATTTCTACACATATTCATGTTGCTCCTAGTTTTTCACTTTAGACATGACTACAATGAACACTTTCATACCTGCCTCTTTGTATATGTGGGGTCATAGGTGAGTTATTAAACTGACTATGTTATTATACAGTTCCACAATTTCACATTTAAATGCCAATGGTTTATACTTCCATACTCTTTCAGTTTTGCCAGTCTGTTGGTAAAAACCTGGTTTAAATACATATTTCTTTCATGACAAGAGAGTCAAATATCTTTTTATGCATATTTTTTCTGTCATTTACTGTGCACATTATGTGATCATTTTCCTATTGGGTTATTTTTTTTCTCAGTGAATTTAAGGTACAAGAAGGTTTTCCCCCAATATTTGGTGTGAAGTTTTCTCCCAGGTTGCAGACACCTCCCCCTGTGTCACTTAATGTGTGTGTATTTCCTAAGAATAAGGACCTTGTTTTACATAACTACAGTACCCATGGTAATCTCCGGAAATCAAGGCTTACTCATGGGTACAAATGTAAAACATTTGTACACTGCTGCAATAGACGCAGAGTGGTTTTAAAATTCCTGCGCCATGCCATTATGTAAAACAAATGTACTGAGAGGACTGGGGTGTGTTGTGATTCTTTCCTTTCTCTAGCCTGATGCTATGCAGTCATAGTGTGTTGAATTCAAACTCTGTTGCTGGTGTGGTTATGTTATTGATTTGAAATACACTTAGATTTGCTCTTTGCGATTGGTTCTTGATGGCTTTGCCTTCCCTATTCGCTGAGCCTTTTGATGAAAGTTTCCCGGTTCTTTGGTTGAGTGCACCCTCCTCCAGAAGGACATCTATCTATCTGGTAGTCCTGGAACTCTCGTACATCCAAGTCCGTTTTCCTACAGTTTCTAAAATCTCTGTTCATCTTGCCTTTTTTGGAGTTTCTTGAAAACACTTCTCCACCACTACCTTGCTTTCTTTCTGTTCCTCTTGAGATGTCTCTTGCTTGCTTTACCCTTATAAATACGCTGTCTTGGAGCCTTGAAGATGCTTTCCTTTGCCACCAAGGTCTAATAGTTTTACTACCTTATGCCTTTGTGTTGCCCATTCCAGGTGACGTTTCCAGAGTGCCCAACAGTCTACTTCCACATGCAGATCTATTTTCTCTTATATGCATAAAGTTTTCTTAAGTTACAGTTTGGAAGAGTAATTCAGTTTCATTGCCTTGTTTTGCTTCTTTGGGGACCGAAGGCGCACTTCTACTGCTCTGACTTCCCTTGCAACCCCCCGCACCCCCGCACTGACCCTCTTTGACTTCTTCCTTTAACTCAATCTCATTCTCTTGGCTGTCTGCCTGCTTGTCTTCAGTATCCCTTATTAAAATTCTATTCCATTTCATTCTCCCTCAGGTATCCTGTGACTTATTTTTAATTGAGATTATCTTACCTTCTTATTTAGTTTCTTTCCTGAGTTCTCACTGGTTTGCTTCTCTCCCTCTCCCTCTCTCCCCCTCTGCACCTCTCTCTCTCTCTCTCTCTCTCTCTCTCTCTCGTGCATTTCTACTCATGGCTTTGAATTTTTACTTCAGATTCTTTTTTTGGTGCCTCCAAATGCGGCTTGGCACGTATTTGACTGAGTCTCAGCTGTGTTGTGGTAGTTTCCTGTGGGCTCATGGTTCATCAGCGATATAGGCTTCCCATGTTTTTGTTTCCTTTGAATAGCGGTTTTGTATAGAATTCATTTAACTTTACAATAACCAGGCATTTTGTGGACAGGAGTCTTGGTTCAGTGAGACTTCTCTGACAGCACAGGTGACATTGGCTCGAGGGGCAAGGAGGAGTGGAGAGAGTTGACGTGAGCTCCTTCTCTTTCATTCTTCTTGGGTCTTTGTTGCCCCTCTTACTTCTTTCTTCCCCTCATGGCCACATCCCTCAGGGTCTCCACCTTTTCCTAGTGTTTCTCCAGTTCTTCCAGAAGCATTGCTCTCCAAGTCTACCTCTTTTGTTGCTGCTTGTTTTAAGCTATTTCCCTCCAGCTGATACCAAGAGCCACGTCCCAGGACTGTGCTCAGGACTGGCATTGAGGTTACATTACGTTTTCTCCTCTCTCCATGATTTAAAATTGTGGCACTAGGGATCGAACCCAGACTTTGGCATGCCAGACAACCCCTCTACCACTGCGCACCTCCTCCCTGCCCAGGTGGATCTGTCAGCCCTGTCCCTGCCCTTCCCCTACTCTCCTCTCCTGCCCTCTCTGCTCTCCACACCCTGGGGATTGCCATGCAGTGGGAGCTCTGGTGGAACTCAGTGTTTATCACTGTGCTTGCAGATAATTTGATGTTTGTGATAGTTCATGTTTTCCAGAAACACTGAAGACATGGGTCATGGGTGGGTTTACTTGTGTTTAGATTCCCATTTCTGTACAAGTTGCTTTTGCTCTGTAAATCTACTTGTGTATTCTGGCACAAATGTCATGCTGTTTTTATTATTAGGGTCTTATGATATATTTTAGAAGCCAGAAAGCTAATTCTTCTCTTGCTCTTTCTCAAACTTGTCATGGCTGATACTGTAGATTAAATGTTCCATGCCAATTTTAAGATCAATTTAAATATTAATTAAAGATCTTTCTGAGAGTGTGTGGTATATATAACAAAGTGGTTGATACATGTAAGACATTATTTGGGGGGGAAGAAATTTAAAATATAGATTAAAAGGGAGAGAATGTGTACTATGGAGTCTTGTCATCTGTGGGATGCAAAATATCTCCCCATTTAGGTTTTCAGCTCCAGCCTTGTCTAGGAACGTCCTGCTGTGGAAAATGAGAATTCGCTCCTTTTCGTCCTGCACTCTCGCAGCCCTCACGGTGGAGGCACCCTCCTGCTCTCCACTCTCCCATACAGCTTCACGGAAATTCAGCCTAGGTCCCCGCATAGTGTAAGTGCTGCTCAGACTGACTCTGCCCTTCAAGATTTCTGTCTTGTTTGAAGTTCACATTTAACTTTTGCCCACTAACTTTCTATTTCTGTATTTACCACTAAAGCAATCCCCAGTTGTTTAACATTTTCAATATGTTTAGATACTCTGGTTCTATCATAGATCTCAGCAACAGTCTGAACTCTGGTGACTGTCCTCTCCTGGGGCATTGCCATTGTCTTGGAATCCTTCTTCACCATTGGCTGAGGAATAGCCTTTTCTCCTTCCCTGTCTGGACCCTGAATTCCAAGTCCTCCTACGTCTCCTCTTCCTGCTTCACAGCTACGCCATCTTCTCTTCTTCTCCAAAGATGTTAATGCTAGAGAATGGCAGGCTTCTTTCCGCAGATCTCAGTTGCCTCTACTTTTCCTTGTTGACTTTAGTTTCTATCCTTCATGGTAGAACGTTTCCTCGGGTGTCTGGTATCTCATGGTTGGTCACTCCTGTTTAAAAGCAGGACAATAGCAATCTAATTGAAGCATTACGCACTTTGCTGGGGTGGGGTTCTCCTTATAAAAATCTGGCCTGCAGCCGTACAACTGTGGTGACTGATCCCATCAGATCTCAGAAGCTTAGCAGGTTTGGGCCTGGTAAGTCCTTGAATGGGAGACTGTCTTGGAACACCACATGCTGTAGGCTTAGGAGAAGGACTGGGCAACCCACTCCCAAAAATCAATGCACCATTGAAAAAACCCTATGTGTAGCAGAAAACCACTGACAGTAGTGTTTTTTCTGTTGTACATAGGGTTGCTAGGAGTCGGACACTGACTTGACAGCACCTAACAACAACAACAACTTTGTTCCACAAGAAGACCCTGTCACCCAGTGTCTTTATGTCATTTTACCCGATTCCTTGGGAAGGATCATCCAGTGCCTGGCTAAGAGGTGAAGGCCATACTACCCGCTCTTGGGAGCTGAATAAAGTCTGGGGATTTTTGCTTCATTTAGTCCCCCATTCCCAGAATGTTCCTTCCTTTACCTCAGTTGGTTGTACCGTGCTCCAAACACCTTCCTTACGTGCTCCAGAAAATGGCCCTCCCGTCTTCCACTAAGCCAGGCAGCTTTTTCCCATTTGCCTTTCAGCATCCAGGATTCTGTTGCTGGTATCTTTTGTCTGGTATCGGTGCACTTATGTTTTCAAAAAACCCCTGCAGCTTTTTCTCCCTGAGGGAGCAACGGTAAACGCATGTGTGTTCAGATGCTGTTGGACCCTCTTCCTCTTCTTCTTCAATACGCATGTGAAGGAGAAAGAACTCAAACCTCAGGCTGCTGGCATGGGTCCCACTGCAGGACGACACACCTGCTCTCCACTCTGCTCTCTGGCCACACAGGGGTGGCCACAACCAGAATGGGTGAGGCGGTGTGGAGTCCCTCAACTTCCCAACCTGTAGACCTCTCTGAAGATACCCGTCACATCATCATTCCTTCCTCTCCAATTAATTCACGTGTGTCTTTTTAAAATTAGCACGGAAAGGGGGTGCCATTGCCAAGGCAACTGAGGCCAACACATGCTCATTTCAGCCTCTCCCAACACCTGAACTCCACTTGGTCAAGCATCCATTGTGCCCTTCCTCTGAGATCCAGGAACAAAACCTTTCTTCAGTCCTGTGGACAGCCTCTCCAGGATCCCATCGATTTCCACGTCATGGTCTAAAACCAGGATCTTCATGGATTTCCTCACTATTCACTAACCTTCATAGTTCTCTTTGCCATAGTCTGATAGATTCCCCTCTGATCAATATGATTTACTCAAGAATAAACATTCAATAACTATTTATTGAGAGAGTGAACTTCAGTCTATCAAGAACTTATCGCTTGTGCGCCGTAGCTCTGGTCGTTTGGAGAGTCGTGTTCCTTTCCTATTTCCAATTATCACACAGGTAAATAAATGAGTCCAGACCAGGGACAGGTTGTGGAGTTACAAGAATGAATAAACCACCTGGGTAACACTAAATCCCATTACCTAGAGAATCACAGTGGGTTAGCGCGATCATCCGTAAGGATGGCATTGACTCTCCCTGTGTCACTCTGGTCTAGAAATCACCACTGCCTGCAAAAAAGGAAGGTGAGATGTCTTGACCCGCAGTCTACTCCAGGTGGGAGGTGTACTTACATGCGCTGGGCACCTCCTCGACCTCTGCTGGATCTAATATTAACTTTAGTTCAATTTTCTGGGGTTTTGTTTGCTTGTTTTTAGCTGAAAGTGAGTGTAAGGGGTGCTGAGGACAAATTATCAGTTGGTGGTTGGGGAAGTCTCTCTGGGAAGGTGTTGTTTAAGGATGAGAGAAATTAGAACTACTGTGGGCAGTGCCTTTTGGAAAGTGGGAACAGGAGCAAAGACCCTTGTCAAGGTTGGCAAACAGGAAGGGGGCAGCTGGGAAAAGAAAACAAAAAAACAGAAATAACTGAACCCTAACATCCCTCCTGAACCTGACTGCTCATTACATTTCTTTTCCACGCAGCCCCAGTCAAAACTCCAGCCTGGGGCTCATGTTAGCATCCACGGCATGCTTGTGCTGCCCCAGGTTGACACGCTGCCATCTAGTGGTTGTCCTTGTATTGCTAGGCCCTCCCTTGGGAGGGGGAGGGCTCTTTCTGAACCACTCTTCTCTGCCACCCTCCCGACGAATGCCTACACCCCTCATGTTGAACCTCATGTCCAACTGCAAGAGGGGCCATCAAAGGTGTCTTGTGAAGAAAACAAAGGTCCTGAACTGTTCACCAAGCCCTCGGACCGTAGCCCTGGGTCCTCTGGTCCCTGAGGCCACACATCCTCTGTTTTTCTCACGCCAGCCTTGGCCTGCAGTGAGTCAGCCTGCAAGAAAGTCCAGACAGCTGCAAAGGAACCAAATGGGGTGAGGGTGGGGACCCCGTGGGCAGCGCTGCCACCCCCTCATCCTGCGATCTTCTGCATAGTCTGACTTCTTTCAGAGGAGGGGCCTGGCCCAGAGAAGGGGGTGGCTGCTGGGCTTCCAGCGGGTGGGCTCCAAGAACATTTTTCTCTCCTTCCTCCTTTGCTCTGCACATGATCCTCAGCTCTGGCGACGTGAGCCGTACACGCTGCCTCTCCAACAGGAAGAGGACCCTCGGCCTGTGGGGGCCTGCAGAATACAGTCCTGATTGGAACCACAGAAGGACAGAGGAGAGGGACCAAGGCCCCCCTCACATTGCCTCTGAGGGAGAACGCAGCTACCCCAACTTGGCGGCTGGCATGTGCACTTCGGAAGCATGTGAAGGAGAGCGGGTGGGAGCCAGGACAGGGCGCTCTGGAGACCTGGAGAAGGGGCTCACAGAGACAGGGACGATTTATGCGCAACCCGATGCTTCTGCTAAAACCACACCCTCAGTGCCGAATGCTCATTCCCCATGGAGGGTCTATGCAGAGAGCAGACATTTTCCACCTGTCCTTCACCTGTGCTTATCATTTACAGCAAACACCTCGGTTTTCCAGTGTAAAGCCACAGAAGCAGCACACGGGCCTAAGCCCCTCTCCTGACACCACCACACTCTCCTTACTGGTGAAAGGGAAGAGAAAGAGGATGAAGCACCTTGTGACTCTCACTTCCACTTGGCTGCGTCATGGATCTACAAAGCATTCTGGTGACAGGTGGCCTGGATGACAAGGTGGTAGCTCCATTTCCAAGAGTGGCGCTTAGAACTGCTGGGAGCATGTGCGCCAGGCATATGGGGTGAACCACTTCCTGCACCAAACCCCTCACCTCAAATTTTCAATTATAGAAATTCATCCACATGGTCCGTGAGCAACTAACGCCACAAGGGGAAGGAAAAGTCTGCTTGGCCAGGAGCAGTGGTCTCCCTGCATCAGGGTGAAACGGTCCAAGTGGAGGCCCGGAACCGTGGACAGCACCAAGCCCTACACAGGCTCTGTGCTTCCCACACAGACGAGCGCACACATGGAGGGCAATCAAAACCACGTCGAAGGTTTAAATGAAAGCTTTCATTACAGCAAAATACAGAGAGCCGAGAATCCTCCTCACAGTACTCCTGGCTTTGAAAACACCCCATCACTCTCGCTGCTTTCTGAAGCAGTTCTGGAGTCCTATTTCTTGTCTTTAGTTTCATCCTCCATCATGACAGGGCTCCATGTCACACCCGTCTGTCATACAAAAGCACTGCAGCACGTCTTCATCTACCTTATTCACCAGACCTGGCACCCTGTGACTTCTGGTCTTTCCCCAAGGTCAAAATGACTATGAAAGGTAAACGGTTTTAATCAGTTCAGGCTGTCAAGGCAGCCACAGCAGTACAAGTTAAAGACCTCCCAGGAGAGGACTTCCAGAATGGCTCTAGCTAGTGGCAAGTATGACGGGAAAAGTGTGCTTAAAGCCAAGGGGAGTGTTTTGATGAGATAAATGCCAATGTGACTTTTGCTATAGTAATTTTTAAAAAATTTGAACATTCACCATATCTTTTGATCATACCTTCATACGTGTGTAGATATGTATATGTGTGAATATATGTACATGATAAAGTTTAGTTTATAAGTTAGGCACAGCAAGAGGTTAACAAAAACTAATAATAAAGTAGAAGAATGATAACAATCAAGATTGAACAATCAATTATAACAAATAAGTAATGAATTGGAAAAGTAAAGTAGAACAATATTAACAGTGAAGGTTGAATGATCAATTATAATAATTGAATAATCCATTACAGAATTAAGATAGAATAATGACAACAATCGTGCATCACTGCTCTTGCCCTCCAGGGCCATCATCAAGTAAAATATGGGTTTCTTGAACGCCAGCACTGCAGCACCACAACGGTCCACCTGACGAGTGTGGCTGTCGTCACCCACACAGCACCAAGGAATGGCTGGAGTACGGGTGGAGCAGCACTGGATTTCAGTACGCTAATCAGGATCCAGTTAAAACTCACGATTTATCTCTGGAATTTTCCACTAGACATTGACCACAGGTAACAGAAACCATGGGAAGTAAAACCAAGGGTAAGGAAGGATGACTATGAACACCAGCTCTTACTTGCAAGTGAGGAAAACTAGCAAGGATATGTAAAGAACACAAACACAGTTCTGTGGGCACTGTTTTTGTTTGTTGTGTTTGTTTGCTTGTTTGTTTGAATGCCTGCAGTGAAAATGTGGGAAGGCGAGGCTGGGAGCTCCCCCTGGAGTAACTGGACCTAGCCATGCTCCCCACCCTTCCTTGCTCTCTGCTGCTGGTGCCTGGGTTGGGGAGTAAAGAAAAGGGGTGGAGTCTCCAGGTGGAAGCCCCATCTTCTCATGCTCACAGACCCAGGGCTACAGAAGAAAGGGACTTCTTTCTGCCACATAAAATTGGAAGAATCTCAGGGGAAGATCGCAATTGTCCACCTCCAGCCATGTGCCCATCAGCCACTGGACCCATCTGTCCAAGGAGTGGGGAGTATTTTTGCTCAGCTTATGGCACCATGCAAGCCCTGAGGAGCTCGCAGGCGATTATTGTCAGAAATGGAGTAGCAGCCACGTGTCCACTGAGGCAATTTGTGACTCACCGGGAAGAAACTGGTCAGAGTGTTACTCACCTGGCCTCAATTTAGACAGGCACTAGGGGCTTGTCATAAAGGTAGAGTTACAATAGCTCAATGTTCAAAGATCTTTATAAAAGCAAATTGTGTTCAGAATGCTCCTGCTCACTTCAGGGGACAGATAAGATGGAGCAAATGTCTTGGAAAGATACAATTCTAGAAGGAAGAAAGGATTCCCATTCAAGGGAATAGTTCCATGTGGTGTAAAATGTTTACTAAGTCACAAGTATTTTCTAAAGAAAATGAGGATATGTATCCTAACGCCATTTACAGGAAGAAAAAATGAGCTCTATGAAGATAAACTGAAGTGTCAGGAATGAAACAGGCAATTACTGAGACTTGGGAGTGAGGCTTTAAAGAGCTGCATGCAAATTAAAGCAACTCTGTATTTACATCTATTAAATTGGAGAATTTAAACAATGATAATACTCAATTTTGGCAAAGGTTTTAGGGAAATAGGTGCACTTGTGCATTGCTAGAGAGACTACAAATTGAAAAATGATTTGACAACATATGATTAAAGCCATCAAAGTGCTTGGCTTTTTTTGACACGCCCCCTCCTCCAGCAATCTCTTTTTCAGAAATTTCTCTTTAGGAACTAAAGCAATTTAAAAGAAAAACCTAAAAAGGTTTTGTTTACTGAGTTCAAAGTTTTACTGAATGATTGTGAGAGTGAGGGTCATGTTTTATCCTTGTGTCCCCAACACAGTTTCCACCAGGCAAAACACATAGTCTACACTTTAAAGTCTGTTAAGATAATAAAACACATGTCTATAGAATGATAATTTTTTAAATTATGCAAGATCATCTCAATGGGAGAGGATGTTGTTATTAAAAATAAAAACTATGAAAACAATATTGCATAGTGGAAGAATATTTATAATAGGGACCAGAGAGGAAAAACCAAGCTAGAAGTACATCCAACATTGCTCCTGTGGGGGATTACAGACATGTAAAACTCACTTTCATACTTGGACACTGAGTGGAAAGGAGATGTGATAAAGAAAGCAATTCCTAATGAAGGTGAATTCCTTACTGTGTGGTCCTTTAATATTTATGTGATAAAATGTGTTAAAATAATATTGATATGTTTGTGAACTACAACTGTTCTGGCAGAATGGCCAGCAGACCCTGCTGAGGGCAACAGAGCACCACAAGCCCACTGGGCGGGAACTCTCCACTCACTTCCTCACTCCCTGTCTTGAGAGAACTTAGTGATGGAGTCTCCCAGAGAAATCACATCTCTTCCTACGCATGTAGCTGCATAAGGGTGTAAGTACATCCGACCTGTAGAAGTGAGTGATAAAATATTAATCAGAGGTAAACACTTTCTTGTAACAACCTCTTATATCTAGGACTGGCTACATAATTTACGTCTGCAGCCATAGCACCCTAGCATCTGATCTTGCCTGATCTGGGAAGCTAAGCGACATCGGCCTGGTTAGTCCTTGGTTGGGAGACTGCTTGGGAATACCAAGTGCTGCAGGCTAGGGAGAAGGAACTGGCAATCCACTCTCAAAGCAATCTGCCATTGAAAACCCTATGAACAGCAGAGAAGCACTGTCAAATATAGTGCTAGAAAATCAGCCCCCCAGGCTGGAAGACATTCAAGAAACAACTGGGGAAAAGTTGCCTCCTCAAAGCAGCGTTGACCTTAATGATGGGAATGGAGTAAAGCCTCTAGGATCTCCGTTTGTTGATGTGGCATAGCTCAAAATGAGGAGAAAGATAGTGTGTGTGACACTGGGCTCAAACATAAAAAGATCATGTACATGTAACAGTGTCGAGTAGTGTTTCATTCTGTTGTACATCGGGTTGCCATGAGTTAGACTCAACTCAAAGGCATCCAACAACAACAACAGGGCAAAATGAAAGTTTGGGGCCCCTTGCTAAAAAATTAATATGAATTTCAAGATGGCAGCAGCTGAGCATTAAGGCAAATGTGAGACCCTTTGGTGTGCAGGAGCCTGGCCTGGGTTACCGCCAGGGTTGGTGCCCATGAAGCTGGCCCTGCTTATAAACAGGCTGTGAGCAACTGAGTAAACTCAATGTTAATGTCGATTCTGTCTTCCTTGTGATGCAATAACTGAACAAATAAATCATCTGTGTTCTCTGTGCCCCCATCTGGCCAGAATTTGATCCCCACTGCCATCTGTCCCCGCTGGCAGCCCAGTTTCCAATGCCCTGAAACAGACGCGTCCTCTGGCTCAGCTGGCCCCTGTGAGGCAGCGAGAAACCCTGTTCTTCCCAACATCTTGCCACCTCCAGGGAAAATCCCTCAAAATTACCCATCTTCACACTCAGCCTCGTGCACCCTCCCCCAACTTCCCATTAAAATACTCATTAAAAAGATGAAAAGGAGCAAATTCACAACAGCAGGCACATTATGGGTAATAACCAGCCATATGCCGGAATCCAGGGGAGCGAGCGCAGCGCGGCTGCCGAGGGGCTGGCGGAAGCGAGGCCGCAGCGGCTGCGGCTGACGCCTTCCAGCGAGGCCTGGGGCTGTGGGTAATGGGGCTGCAGCCATCCCAGACATTGGGGTCCCAGGGCAGAGACACGCTTAACTCCAGCCACGGCCACCTCCTGGGGAGCCTGAGCGCCACTCTCCTCCCACCGCCCACTCACTGGGACTGACCCCTACGTCCCCAACGATGACTCCCTCGCCTGCCCTCGATGCCTCTCATCCTTCATCCCTCCCTCTCCTGTCCCTCTGGGGCCCAGCCTCCCTCTGCTCTGGCTTCGTCTGTCCCCTGATCCGTTTCTCAGCGCTTTCCTTTGTGCTCTGAAAGATTCTGTGTCCTTTGCAACCAACCCCAGCGGGAGTCGCCTGCTCCCGTCTGAGACCCCAGCTCTTCCTCCCCTCATTCCCACCTTACAGTCCCCAGACAGGCTGGGCAGGCAGGGCTGTGCCCAGCGGGTCCCCCTCCTCCCAGCGAGAGGACCTGGCCCTGCACTGGGGTGACTGGGGTGTCTGCTCCATGAGCCCAGAGATCCAGCCCTAAATGGGGCTGAAAACGGGCAGATGGGCGCTGACTGCGGCCCTGCCATCGTGCCTGGGGTGCAGGGATTGAAAGTCTTTGCCTCTACAGTCTTAGCACTTCCCTGTCTTTAAAGATTTAAAGGGCTGGGGTTTGGCTCAGCTGGCAGAGTGCTTACTCTGCACTCTCTGTGGACTTGGGTTTGATCCCCAGCACCCCAAAAAACAGGAGGAGTACGTGGCAGTCCACTTGACTATGAGTGGGAAGCGAGGGTGGGTGTGTCTTCTCTGCTTTTGGGGGTGTTGGGGCAGAGGCACACAGCTGGCAAGGCCAAGGGAAGATGCTGAGGTCCCTTTGAAGTGCTCTCTGATCAGGTGCTGGGCTGGAGCTGGAAGCCACAAAGGCCAAGGTCGGCATGGCAGCAGAGGTCAAAGGCAGCAGTCCACAGTGACCAGGAAAGTGGCACTGTGCTGTCCATGGTCCGTGGGCTGTGGACCAACAAGCCCCCCCCACCCCCAGGGCTGGGCTCCACCCAGAGAGAGGGAGGGCCCCCCCACTAAGCTCCCTCCTTCCTCTGCCCAAGGTCACACAGGGCTGAGTGTCACTCCTGGTACACATATTTTAGGAAGCTGCTCTGCGGGGGGGGGGGGGGGGGGGGGGGGCCTCCTTTTCAATGGCAGGTCCTGGAAGAGAAGCCTGATGCTTGTTCCAATCGCCCTAGTTCTCCTTTAATGACAACAAGAAATTTAACTGCAAAGATAATGAAAAAGTCAGAGTAGTATTCAGGCAGAAAAATGATGTTTCCTGCAGAAATGGAAAATCAGCTGCCTCAGCTTTTTCTTTTAGAACATTAAATTCCAAAAGATAATGTGGTTTTGTGGAGCTGTAGTTTTAGGGGAAAGGCCTCTAAATACACTAACTTTTTAAAATGAGAAGGCAGTGAATGACATCATAAATAAGCATATGGGCATACGTCACACCACTGCCACTCAGACACCTTTCTTACAAAAATATTCTGTGAAGAGACAGATCAATCAAATAAGCAAGTGAGGAAGTTGCAGTTTCAAAGAAATCACAAGTAAACTTGGAGTCCATTTAATAATAGAGTGAATGATAACTATATTCTTTATAAATACTCTATGAAGGGAAGGAAAACCCCAAGCAGTTTCTTAAAATCTATGTAAGTGAAATAGCAATAACAAGAGCCGAGTGCAGGCCTGTCATCCAGCCTATGCAGACCTCCAGGGGAGGCTGCCTGGCTCGCTACAATTGCCAGACCCCAGGAACTATGCCTGACACACATGAGAAGACCCCCTCCCCTATGTCTGTTTTGAGATCCTGCTTCCCTGGCCACCTGGTAAGCACATGACTGAAGCAAAACCATCTGATAAAGTCTACCAAGAACTGACTTGAACCAAGAGACCACAGCCCAGCGCCCTTCCCTGAGCCCTCTTGGAACCCTCTGGGCGGTGGCTCAGGGCTGCCCCCAGCCAGGATCCTGGGCCCCTCCCATTGCAAGGCCTGACTCTTCAGTTGTTCCTTGGACTCCATGTCATATCTAGATGCCTAGTCCATTAGTAAATGTCCTTTTTAAAGTAGGCCACCCATGAGCCATTTCTGTTATTGGTGACCAAATGAAACTTAACTAATGAAGAAGCTGCTAGGAGTCGAGACTTTCAATTACTAGAATGCCAGAGAAAATGACTGGGTTGAAGAAAAGCAAGGATTTGCTCGCCTCTCCATCTGTGTCTGGAAGGAAGCCAACCACTGCCATGCAAGAGTTAAAAAAAAAAGTCAATTTACTGCCTATGTTCTTGTGACTTGACTCAAAGGTTGTATTGCAGGAGTGTAGCAAATTTCAGTTACTTCTTTCAGCCTTCATGCTAAAACATGAAAGAGACAAGCTCCTGTCCAAGCAGCTGTCCTATAAACTGGTAGGGAATAGCATAGAAAATCTGTAACTCTGTCTGGCAGGGCTCTTTATGGATGCCAACAGAGATCTGAGCCAGCTGAAGGCCATATAATTACACACCTTGCCAAACTGCAGTAGTTGCATTTGTCACTGCAGCCTCTTTATAAAACTGAAGTTAAAGAAACAACTAGCTGTGGGAAAGCTAGTTTTCTGATCAGAAAACCAGGGCTTATGGAAATCAGGAGAAGTTAGCAAATCTGGGAATCCTAGAGATTTCCCTCTCACCCCTCCATTCTTCCCAACTATCTTCAGAAGAAAAGAGTAGAGAGTGGAAACATGGGTGACCTCCAGGGACTGTGAACTTGGAAAGGAGAGGCTCTGTGACACCACATTGGAAGGCACTCCCAGATGTGACTTCAGGCTTTCTTCCAAAGGGGAAAGGAATTTGGTGAGTCTCACTGTGCAGAAAGCCTTGCTGAGTGTGTAGGAAGAAAGGATCTGTGCAGTGTGTGCATGTGCGCGTATGTGTTGGTTGGTCAAGGGGTGGAATGTAGTGAACATCTACTGCCTGATCTGCCCACCTTCTATTATCTTTCTGGAAATAGTTCTCCTGCAGGATGGATAAGCAGGATTTTGCTCTCCTCCATCTTTGTTGTTGTTAAGTGTTATGGAGTCGGGTCTGACTCCTAGCGACCCTATGTACAACAGATGAAACACTACTTAACGCTGTGCCATGCAGGCACCATTGTCAGTGCTTTTCTGCTATTCATAGTTTTCAATGGCCGACTGTCTCCAGAGTGGGCTGCCAGATCCTTCTCCCAAGCCTAAAGCACCCGGTATTCCCAGGTGGTCTCCCATCCAAGGACTAACCAGGCCCAACCCTGTTTAGCTAGCTTCGAAGACCTGAAGAGGTAGGACATCAGGGTGGGGCGGTGGCAGGCTCCTCCACCTTGAATGTGACATAAAAGCAGTCTTGTTTGTATGGCATGGCCCCAGCTTCTGGCTACCTACCTCGAGCTGTATCCAATGCAGGTTGAGGCAAAGGACTCTCTAACATATTTCAAATTTACATTAAGAAATTGAAATAGTCTGGTTTCTCTGTCTCTAGGTAATATATTCTCTATTACAAGTGATTACGTTTTTTTTTTTTTTTTTCATGATAATTGGAAAACCAAGAAAGTTGGATGGCAGAGAGAGAAGAGTAAGAAACTGAGAATCCATGAAACAGAGTGGCCTGGGTTCTCATGCTGTTCCAGCCTTTCCATGAAGCCAGACTGCACCCACCTTGTGATTCAGGACCCCCTTGATCTGCCTGATCCCCTGCATTCTTAGTCCCTCTTTGGCTTAAGCTGGCTCAAGGCTTTTATTCCCAGCATTCAAGAGAATTCTAACTAATGTCCATTATTATGTGCAAAATTTACATTTTAATCTTCATTCTGACCACCTCATCTCTTTCGCAAGTTTCCTCTGCATTTGAAATAAACCTTTATGCCAGCACTTATTACAGACAGTCATAACTTTATGCAAATGCTACCCACTAAACTATGAACTTGTCAGGAGCCAGGAGGGCGTCTTCTTTGTGTCTTGATCCCCAGGTCTGACTGAGTCTAACCAGGCATCACACCTGGACGTGGGCGCCTGGGTCTACTGCAGAGGCAGTATTTCCTGCCTTGGCCACTGCTTCTGAGGAAAGCTGGCTGCTCAGCTCCACTCACACCTGAGAGTCACGATGCGTCCTGGTTACCCCAGCGCAGGAGGGCAGGAGACTGAGAGGGTGTGGGAGGGTCTGTGCCAGTGACACTAACTGACTGGCCCATTTAGTGCAGAGAGGAGCACAGATGGTCTGCCCTCCAGGAGCCTGAGCTGTTGTGGAACCCAAGCACACACCAGGCCATGGAGTGGACAGGCCAGCGCCATCTCTGATGTTCCCCAGGAGGCACTGACAGGGGCCAAAGGCCCAGCCTGGTTACAAAGGGACAAGGCTGTGGCTCCACTCTGGGCCTTGTGCGAGGAGCAAGGCTCACCACAGGAGTCTGTGCTCAGGAGAAGGCACCGCCCACCCCTAACTCGGAGGAATCCCAGAGCGCAGACGGAGGGCCACACTCACTTCACCCAAATGTAAGTCTTGGGGACTGAGTGCGAAGGAGGCCAGTTCTGGCCTCAATCCTGACAAGTGGGCCCTCCAACACGGCTGCAAGGCTGTGTGAGGTTGAGGACTTCTCGGACTCCCTGGAGTTCCGCACTGAACACGGATGAGTCAGGCAGAGTTGGTCATCCCATCCTCCTCTCCTTGTCCTTGGCTCCAATTGCCACTGTGAGGGGCCTTGGTGCACATGAGTCCACCCAGCCCAGACGTCCAACTGCGCCCAAGTCCCTCACAAACAGCTGCCTCCTGCCCACCATTGGGCCTGGGGTGCGCACACACTTCCAGACATGGGTGTGGGGAGAAGGCTGGCAGGCCTGGGGGTGAGGTCTAAGCTGTTTGGGGGATTCCAGGCCTCAGAGTACTTCAGGTTGAAGGAAGGGAGAACCTGAGCTGCAGGTGGGCACACTCTCGGAACACTGCAGGGGTCTCACAGCCAGGAAAGGCCAGAGCGGAGCCTTGGTAGGTGTGAATTCAAAGTGAGGGGACCTCTTCCCTGGATCTGAGGGGCATCATGGCCAAGAAGACAGGTTGCCATCACCTGGAGGGTTCTCTTGTGAGGCATAAAGCCACCCACTGAAGAGAAGCACACAGAAAAGTCTGGCTCAGTGAGGGCAGGCAGCCAATGCTCTCTCCAGAGAAAGGAGAGCGTCTCCAGCCAGGACACTTGGCACACTGCTCAGGCCTGTCTCAGGGGAGAAAGGTGGAGCTTGGAAACCAATAGGATGGAGAAGGGGACAGGCAATGTGGGAGCCCCATGGTTAAAGCCTGGCCACTGGATCCTGGAACTTGAGAGTGTGGCTTAGTTCCGAGAGGCTTCTCCGGCTCCCTCTACACAGAGAGGCTGATGATGTCCTCTGCCTCTGCCAGCTCATGCTGCAGAACCTGCAGGTGGGGAATCCCGGGTACAGCGAAGAAGGATTGGGCTTAAAGAGGCTGTGAGACAAGGCAGGGTGAGCAGAAACTCCCCAGAGAAATCACAAGCTCCAGTGAGGACACAGCTATGCTGGGAGCATCCTGGTCTGTAGCCCCAGGTGGCTAATGGAGCATGTGAACTTATCCAGTTGGAAACAAGATATGCGTGTAAGTGTGAATACACACTCAAGGGAGAAGAGAGACAGAACATGAAATGTATCCTTCATGCTCCTTAGGTTGACAACAATGCTACATAGTCCTACATAAAGCACACTACTAAAATTAATTTCATCTGTTTTTTTTTTAATTTTTATTTATTTATTTTTTTTTGCAGTACTGGGGGTTGAACCCAGGGCCTCACACTTGCATGTTTTGCAAGTGGTGTACCACCGAGTTGCCCCTCCAGCCCACTTTTTTTTTTTTTTTTTTTTTTAGTTTTTGAGATAGGGTCTCACTAAATTATGCAGACTTCCTCTGGTCTCAAACTCCAGCCTCTGCCTCCCGAGTTGCTGCAATTACAGGTGTGTACCACCATGCCAGCTTGTTTTGCTTTACTTTTGAAAATATAGGTACAAATGTAAAATTCTATATAAAGCTCTTATTGTATTTCTGTTAAATAGCATTGTAAACTTTCTCTGAGGATAGAGAAGGTGGATGAAGAGGACTTGAAGGAAGAGGAAGATGAAGAAAGAGAAGTTATGTTTTTTAACAAGGAACCTTATCAAAAAGTTAATATTCTTTTAGCATTTACTATACTCTAGGTATAGTGGAAGAATTTTTTTTTTCAGTACCAGGGATTGAACCCAGGGCCTCGTGCCTGCATGCTCTGCAAGTGCTGGACCACTGAGCTGCACCCCCAGCCCATTTTTTTACTTTTTGAGACAGGGTATCACTAAATTACGCAAACTGCCTTTGGTCTCGAACTTGCGATCCTCCTGCCTCCACCTCCCAAGCTGCTGGGATTACAGGCGTGCACCACCACGCCCGGCAGTGGAAGAATTTTTATGTGTAATATTTCATTTAACCTTCATAGTATCCCTATACAGTTTCTATTATTATTTTCTCCATGTTTTTGAGGAAGAAACTTGGGATGTACAGAAGTCATGTCTTACCCTGGGTAAGATGTATTGCAAGACTCCTGTGGATACCTGAGACTGTAGTTGGAAGCAAACTCTATATATACTATGGTTTTTCTCTTATACATACATACCTAGGATAAAGTTAAATTTACAAACTATGCACAGGAGGAAATTAACAAAAAATAATAAACAGGAGTAATAATAAACATCATAATAAAAGTTATGAGAACGTGGTCACTTTTGAAATTTCTTATTGAATTGTACTCGTCCTTCTTCTTGCAACCACATGGGATTATACAATGTCCATGTGATGAGGTGAAGGAGGTAATGATGTGGCTTTATGACATGGCTTTGGGCTGCTATTACCTTCTAATGACACATCAGAAGGAGGTTGTTAAGCCAGGATGACGCTGGTTGACTGAGGTAACTGAAACCACAAAATGCAATACCCCAGATAAGAGAAGTCACTGTAAAGTAGCCCAAGGTCCTACAGCTAGGAGCTGGCAGAGCTGGGAGGTATACAACACAGTGAGACCTTCCTGTCCACATATTGTTCTGCACCCCATAAACTTTACCCAACATGAAGCCCAAGAAGAAACTGGATAGGATGCTCTCACTGGCTTTGCAAACAATTTCTGAGTAAAGCCTGTGTTCTCATGGTGTGTGTGTGTGTGTGTGTGTGTGTGTGTGTGTGTACATACATGTTGTTGTTAGGTGCTGTGGAGTTGTGTCTGACTCATAGTGACCCTCATAGGGTTTTCAATGGCTGTTTCAGGATTATTCTGGGAGTGGATTGCCACGTCCTTCTCCCATATTTGTGGTGCTAGAGATCAAACCCAGGTCCTCAGAGAGTATGGAGCAGCACTCTACCAACTGAGCTGAATCCCAGAATACACACACTCCCATACATATATATACACATATATCTACACACATGTATCTACATATATATGTCTGTGTGTATGTGTGTGTGTATATGTGTACATATATATATATATATATATATATATATATATATATATGTATATTTGTTGTTGTTGTTGGGTGCCATTGAGTTGATATCCGACTCATAGCGACCCTCATAGGGTTTTCAATGGCTGACTGTTTCGGGATTGCCTTGGGAGTGGATTGCCAGGTCCTTCTCCCATTTTTTGTGGTGCTGGGAATTGAACTCGGGACCTCAGAGACTGCAGCACAACGCTCTACCAACTGAGCTAAATCCCAGCCCGCCATATATATACATACATATATTTATATATTTGGAAAACAGCTACTTGGACAACTGACTGGAAGAGATCCATATTTGAGCCTGTTACCAAGAAAGGGGATCCAACCAAATGTGGAAACTATTGAACAATATAATTAATATCACATGCAAGCAAAATTTTACTACAAATAATTCAAAAGCAACTATAGCAGTATATAGACAAGCTTTTGCTAGAAAATCAAGCTGTATTCAGAAGAGATCATGGAACCAGGGACAGCATTGCTGATGTCAAATGGTCATTAGCCAAAAGCAGAGAATTCCAGAAAGATGTCTATCTATATTTTATCGACTATGCAAAGGCATTTGACTGTGTTGATCATAACAAATTATGGATAATATTGCAGAGAATAGGGATACCAGAGCACTTAATTGTACTTGTGAGGAATCTGTACATGGACCAGGAGGCAGTTATTTGAACAGAATAAGGAAACACTGCTTGGTTTAAAGTTGAGAAAGGTGTGCATCAGTGCTATATCCTTTCACTGTATCTCTTCAATCTCTATGCTGAACAAATAATACACGAAGCTGGACTTAATGAAGAATGCAACATCAGGATTGGAGGAAGACTCATTAACAACCTGCATTATGCAGATGATAGAACTCTGCTTGCCAAAAGTGAAGAGGATTAGAAATCCTTACTGATGAACATTAAAGAACACAGCCTTCAATATGGATTGTGACTCAACATCAACTAAACAAAAATCCTTAGAACTGTGTCAGTAAGCAACTTCATGATAGAAAAATGATTGAAGTTGTCCAAGATTTTGCTTCACTTGGTTCTACAATCAGCACTCACAGAAGCAGCAGTCAAGAAACCAAAAGACACATTGCATTGGGAAAAGTTGTTGCAAAAGACTTCTTTAAAGTGTTGAAAAGTAAAGATTTCCCACTGAAGACATTGAAGGTGCGCCTGACTCATGCCATGGTATTTTCAGTTGCATCATATGGTTGTGAAAGATAGACACTGATGGAGACAGGAGAATTGATGCTTTTGAATTATGGTGCTGGCGACGAATATTGAATATACCACAGACTGCCCAAAGAACCAACACATCAGTCCCAGAAGTGCAACCAGAGTGCTCCTTGGAAGCAAGGATGGCTGGACTGCATCTTACATATTTTGGACATGTTGTCAGAAGGGACCAATTCCTAAAGAACAACATCATGTTTGGGAGAGTTGCAGGTCAACAAAAACAAGGATAACCCTCCACAGTGTCTGCAACAATGGGCTTAAACATAAATATGATCATGTGCCTGGCACAGAATCGAGGAGTGTTCTGTTCTTTTGTACATAGGGTCACTATGAGTTGGACCTGACTCGATGGCACCTGTCAACAACAACAATATATATATATATACATACCCCATATATACATGTATTTCTCCATACCATATATATACTATTTACATATTTTTATCTCTGTATATATATTTCTGCTTGTAGCTGAACCACTGTGGTGTCCAATCCTATCAGATCTTGGAAGCTAAGCAGGGTCGGGTCTGGTTAGTACTAGGAACACCAGGTGCTGTAGGCTTGGGAGAAGGACCCAGCAACCCACACCCAAAAATCAATCCGCCATTGAGAACCCTATGAATAGCAGAGAAGCACTGACAATCGTGTTTCGTCTGTTGTACATAAGGTCACCATGAGTCAGATACCAACTCAATGGCACCTAACAACAACATATATATTTCTAAATATGGAAGATATATATTTAAATATGTGTATCTATTTTATATATATTTATATTTTATAAATATCTGAGATTAATATAAATTTAACATATATTTAAAGTAGAGAGCTCCTTGTTTGTTTATGAAGCTAAAATCTTAGGACTCACAGCAGATTCAGTGGCTCTGGATGTCAGATCTCAAACCCAGCCTTGCTTGGACCATCCCCACATTTCACCCCTTCTGTGGTGCAGATGGAAGATGTCGGAGTTTTTGAAATTCCAGCTCAAGAAAATTGGACGGGACCTAATCAGCTGAACAAACACGGCTGCAAATTGATCTTGACGTGAGGAGTCATCAAGAATCTGCGGTGAGATTTCCAAGCTGTCAAAACAGTTCAATACGCATTCACTTACAGCACGGGACTTACGCATTCCAGTCTCCGCCAGACACCAGCAGTGAGTGGAGAAAATGAATGGGCTGTCATGAATCCAGTCTTCTGGTGCTAATTGTCACTGGAACAGCACAGGCCACAGACACCATCCTCCTGTGTGGGGGCTTGAGAGTGCAGCCGGGTTCTGGGCTGGCTCTTTGTAGCAAGGCCCACTCTGACTGGCCCTCAGGGTCTGGAAGGTGAGCTCTGGACTCACTTAGCACAGTAGGAGTCTGGTCCTGGGCACATTCCTGAGCTTCATGGCCTCCTTTGGCACCAGGGAGCAGTGCTGTGTTAAGCCAGGTGACGGCCTGGGGGTTTTGTGGAGACTCTCAGCCCAGGACCAGGTGAAGGGCTGTGAGGGGCCACACGTTAGGGACTCTGCTGAATTTGTTTCCTGGGCCTGCGTGGGAAGCACCACAGCTCAGGTGGCTGAACCCTGGGGCTGCAGAGCCATACCATTCTGGGGCCGGAAGTCTGGAGTCAGGTTGGCTCCTCCTGAGCCCGTGAGGAAGGATCTGTTCCAGACCTCCTGGATTCCGGCGGCTGCTCCAGGCCTCTCTCCTCATGTCCATGAGCCTGCCAGCCGTCTGTGGTGTCTTTGGCCTGTAGATGCATCCGCTTGGCCTCAGCCTTCAGCTTCACGTGGCATTTTCTTTTGACATGTGTCTTCCTGTTGGAATCTGTCCCTGTGTCCAAATTCCCTGCTTCTATGAGAACCCAGTCATATTGAAGTGGGGTCCCCATTGATGACCTCTCTTAACTTGATCATTTGCAAAGATTCCGTCTTACTCTGTTTTGTGTGGCTATTACAGAATGCCAGAGCCTCGATAATTTATAAAGAGGAGGGATTTATTTCTTATAGTTCCAGAGCCTGGAGAGTCCAAGAGCTGGCCCTTGGTAGTTGGCAAGGGCCTTCTTGCCGCATCATAACATGGCGGTGAGTGCTACATGGCAAGGAGCAGAAGAGGGCCCTGGGCTGAAGTCACCCTCTTATCAGGGGCTGCTCCTGGGATACCTGGATGACACCTATGCTAACCACCTTGATACATTCCAGACCTCCTAAAGGTCCCACGTCCCAGTCCTGTTAACATGCTAATTAAATTTCAAAATGAGTTCTGGAGGGATGTTTAAACCCGGTCAGAGTCTCGTTGCAAATAGGGCCACCCTCACAGGTACTGCAGGTTAGGACTTCAGTATCTCTTGGGGAGACACAGTTCCATCCATTGCATCCAGGGTGGCTGGCATTCCCTTGCAGAACAATTACATGCTAAACAAGGTCTGGTCAAGGGGCAAAAATCACCCATGAGCCTAACTAGTCCCTACCACAGACCTGTTTCAACTCTGGGACATCCAGGGACCTGCTGTGGCTGAGTGACCTGGGCTGGGGAAGGCAGACCTCCTGCTGGGTCCCTTGGGAGCAGACCTGCTGGCCTTGGCTGCCTTGCTCTTCTGCACCTACAGCAGGAAGCACACCACCCAGACCATCTGAGTCTGGACTCTTCCAACCTAGCCACCTATATAACTTTACTGCAGTGTGAGGCAGCTTTCTGCCGCTTTGACAGAATCCCGCGAGAACCCATTGGCAGGACAAGAGGTTTAGTTTGGCTCCTGGTTTCAGAGGCTTCAGTCCTGGTTGTTTTCCGGCCTGTGGCCAGGCAGTTTGAGGGCAGCTGCTCAGCTGCAGGTGGCCAGGAAGCAGAGGGTGAGAGCTGACCCTTCTAACAAAGCTCCTCCCCTACCATGGATAAGGGCAGAGCCTTAGATCCAGTCACCTCCAAAGGCCCCACCCCTGAGCTCTGCTGTACCGGGGAACACGCCTTCCGCATGGGAGCTCTGTGGGATGTTTCTGTCCAGATCCTGGTGGACATGCGCTTTGACTTCCAGCCCTACTCACCTGCACACGGGAGCTGGGATGTCGTTTCTTCTCCTATGCTGTGGTGAGGAAGATGGGAGGTGGCCCCGGGCCTGGGTCTGGCAGGTGCTAGCCAGCAGTGAGTGATAGCTTTTGTTACTTAAGCTTAGTTTAGAGCTGGAGCAGGAGCAACCTGTTCCCATTCTCTGCGAGGCCTTGGCAGGAGCCCTTCTCCCATCAGCGGCACCTGCACCTGGCTCCGGACCCTCCTGAAGAGCTCGCACTACCTAGCCCTGTTGGCACTGGAGTCGCAGAGGCACGTGTGGGATGGAGTGGCCCTGGGGTTGGGACCAGATAAGCAGGGAAGGAGAGGAAATACATATTAATTCAGAGACTTGGACACTAATATTCCATTCATAAGAAGTTACCAGAAAAACAAAAGCCCACCTGTCCGATCTCCCAGAGCCCTGTTAGACCACGGCTTTGATGAACCTGATTATGAGATGTGGATGCTCTCTGCTCCGTGTCTGAGAGGGAGAAAGAGAGTGAGGGATAGACAGACAGAAGGGGAGAGGAGAGCGAGCGAACGAGACAGAACCATTCCCCTCCTTTCCTGGAGCACATTTCGTTTTCTTTGGCTAACTGCTTCTCCAATGTCTGCCTCCAAGTCACCTTCTGCAACTTCCCTCTCCAGGGTCACCTGAGGGCACTGCCTCATTGCTTCCACAAAGTCCTGTGGGTCTCCTCAGAAATCCGTGTGGCTCTGTGAAAGAATAAAGGGCCACACAAACTGGCCTCCACAGTCAGCTGCCCCAGCAGAGAACAGAGGCCCCCCCAGACAAGGCCCCAAATACTGAAGACCAAGATCAGACCAGGTGGCTGGACAGAAAAGGCACGACCATCCTTTCTCCCCTTCCTTTAAAACACCTTCCCCTGCCTGTGCTTCTCGCCAGAGCCCCCGAGCCCTGTAAACCCCTGGTCTCACTCAGCAGCCACCAGGTGCTGCCCGAGTGGGTGCACCTCCCACCTTACCCCCAGTAGACTGGCTCCTGGCAAGTCAGAGAGCTCTCTCCTATCCGTGCACCTCCACCACCGGATTTTCTCTATCCCTTTATATCTGTCTTTTGTCTTAGCTGGTTTTCTGTTAATAACTGAATACCAGATTGAGTAACTTTATCAAGAAAAAAGGTTAATCCTGGACCAGGCTTCCAGAGGTCCAAGGTCAAAAGGCCATGTTTGGTGATGGCCTTTGTGCTGGCAGAGTCCCTAAGGCCATGCAGAGCGTCACTTGACAAGAGACTCGGAAGAATGTGCGGGTCATTTCTGTTTGCTCTGCCTCCTCTTCTAAAGCCACCAGTCAATCCACTAATGACCTCATCTACTCCTTATCACTTCCCAAAGGGCCCCTTCTTAGCGCCGTATTTCCACTCTCTTACTACCCTACATGGGGATCAAACTTCAACCCATGAAACCTTGGAGGACCCAGGCTAACCATCTCCAAAGTGCAGCCCTGCTCAGGAGCTTGCCTCCCTGCCCCTTGTAGCCTCCTGTCTGCCTCACCTCAGTGTCCCACACACACAGTAGGTGCTGGGAAGCTTGTCGAGTGAGTCATGGACACCTGTGGGCAGGTGACACATGAGCTCCGTTACCTTCTCTCAAGGATGTTGCTCCTCTATGCCAGCCTCCATTCTGTCCATTGTGATCCATCCCGGCCTGTGCCTTCAGATGGTCCTCAGGCTCCCACATCTGCTCATTCCTGCCTTATGTGCAGGGGTCCTGGGTGACCAGAGAGAGGGCACACCTCGTGGGAGGAGCGCACTGTAACTATCGCTCTGCTGAAAAGGCTTCACAGTAGTGCATTCACCTCTCTCCTTCTATGGGACTTGATGTTCTCAGCTCCAAGATAAGGGGTGAGAGGACTAGACTATCTCTTGTTGTTGTTGTTAGGTGCCGTCGAGTTGGTGTCCCGACTCATAGCAACCCTACATACAACAGGCAAAACACTATTGTCAGCTTTTTTCTATTGTTCATAGGGTTTTCAGTGGCGGATTGGTTTGTTGGAGTGGGTTGCCAGGTTCTTTTCCCAACCTACAGCACCAGGTTCTCCCAGGCAGTCTCCCATCCAAGTACTATACAGGACTGATACTGCTTAGCTTCTGAGATCTGACAGGATCAGATGCCACAGTGGTACAGCTGCAGGCAGACTATCTCTAGGCATCCCTATACTGTCTCCACCAACCAGGGCCACCATGTCCAGCTGTGCATGTTGTTGCTGGCACAGAAGGCACCGCTGGGGAAATAGACAGAAAGAGGACACCAGCACCTATTCTACTTGCCAAGCTCTGTGGCCTGGCTGGGGTCATGTGTACTGGGGTCACATGTACTAGGTACCTTTGCCTCACATCTGCCTGGAGGGGATGACTTTCTCTAAATTGTCGACCCAGGAAGAAACATTTTCTAATTTTTCTTCTAATTCTCAAAAAGGTGCCATATGGACCAGCATCAGCCCTGCAATCAACCAAAATTGAAATGACCGACCTCATAGCAGTTTTCAGCCAAGTGTGGGAGTAGGGACACCAGCTCAGGCTTCAGTTTCCTAAATCTTTTCCAGAATGTTCTAGAAAGTATGCTGTTATGATTTGGACCTAAATTGTTCCCCAAAGTTCATACCATTATGTTTCCAGCTGGTGATGCTATTTGTGGAGGTAAAGGAACTTTAGAGGTGGGTCTTAGCTTTGCAGAAGTGATGTCACTAAGTGGGGTGGGGAGGGTGCTTTGGAGATTTTATCCCAGATTCATGTCCCAGATCACTCTCTGTCTCCTTGCCACAAATACGTAAGGCTGTCAGCCAGAGGCCTTGCCTCCTACAGCTGCTATACCTGCCCTGCTGCCATTTTGGACTGATCTACTAACTGTGAGCTCTCAGTAAATCTCTTTCCTCCATAAGTTTGTTTTGGTTGGTTTTTTTGCTACAGTGATGACAGCTGATTAGTACCTATACCTTTGAGGTTATCTCCAAAAGTTGTTTCCTTTCTCCTTGGTCTTTACGGCACAGTGAAAGGGAGAAGGGCTTTCCATTGATGTCCATCATTGACACCCTAATGTAGACCAGTGGTCTAGACTCATCATGCCAGCACATGCCAGGCTCTTCATTGCTGTCAGGTGGTTAATTGTACATGTCAACTTGATTAGGCCACAGCACCAAGATATTTAGTGAAACATGAGTCTGGATGGTGGTGTGAAGGTATTTTTTAGATGAAATTAACATTTAAGTCAGTGGACTTTGAGGGAAACAGATAACCCTCCACAAAATGGATGGGCCTCATCCAATCAACTGAAGGCCTTAAGAGGAAAAAAAAATGGCTCCCTCAAAGAAAAGGGAGCTCCGCCTCCATATTGCCTTCAAACTTGAGCTGAATTAGACTCTTCCTGCTGTCTTCAGCCTGCTGTCCTATCCTGCAGATTTTAGATGACCAGTCTCCTTAATGCCAGGCACCAATGCCTTAAATCTCCACCCCCTCCACAAACACAATTAGTTTTATTTTTCTGGACAGCCCTAAAGCATGTATCCTATTCAACATGCACTCCCTCTCCAACTCAGTCCTAACTTTGTGTCATAGGAAATCTTTCTTTTCCGGGAAGGGATATGCCAGAAGGCTGAATTAAGGGATTTTGCTGATTTTTTTCCACATCTTTTAACGTTTAAGATCCCACCAGAAAGACAAAGCTGAATGGAGAGATAAAGTGTATGTGGCAACCAAGAACCTGTGGCCCCGCTGATAACAAGGCCACCTCCTGGAGCAGCAGAGGGTAGGACAGCCACATAAACCAAGGAATATGATCTCTGGATCTACTGCACTGTCTCTAGATCCAACTAGAGCTGAACTGGGCGTGGCACATTATGCTCACTAAAAACTATACCAGACATTTGACTCATTTCTGTGAGGTCTCATTCTAGTTATAAAATCTCACCTCCAGATCATGCTGTCAAGTAGAATTTTTGCTCAGTAATATGAAGGGGAAGGGAGTCAATCGGGAAATGTGAGGCTTGATTGGCCCTATAAGCTCAGAGGGTAGATCCTCTGCCGGATTTGCCTCAAGTGGTCCAGGTCCCTGCAGGGGCCCGATCCAAGGGACCAACCTCTGCCCATGCAAAGGCCAGAACTGAGCCTCAAGTAAAATCTCATGACCTCAGGAAAAGGCAGACATCTGGAAGTTCGGAAGGAGCACAGGACTTGACTTCTCTGTTTTTGATAACTGCTTTTCTCTTTTTCCCCATTGGTTGTAACATGGCCAGAAGGCCTTGGGGAGGGATTTAAATCCCCATTTGGTAGATGGAAAGTTCAGAAAGGATTGGACCTACCCATCCATCCAGAGCTCTAGCTTAGACTTAGATCATCTTCTTCCACATCTCACACTCTGAGGAGAGAGAAGAACAGATCTTGGGTGATCCTGAAGAGACACCTGTGCACGTCATAATAATCTGCCTAGGATGAAACTGAACAGGAGCCATGTCCATGCCACATTTCTTCCCCACAATGGAAAACTCCTCTCCATGAACACAGCACCGTCTTCCCAAATCAGACAATTTCCCCCACAGAAGGACATGAGGGCCATTCAGCTCAGCCCCAAGCCCATGTCTTCTGGCAGCTCAAAGTCAGCAACGTGTATCAGAGACGCAAATTTACAAGTGGCATACAGATCTGCAAAGAAACCTTAGCTTCCTTGTTTTCCATAATCGATCCAAAAAAGCTCAATTTGATCTAATAGTTCAAAGCACTCTCTCAGAGAGTTTAGCTTCTTTAGGATAAATATTTCACATCCCTTTTCATCTTGTTTATCTTCCAGATGGCATCTGGATTATAGAAGAGGTGGTTTGTGTGACCTAAGGTGATGGCCACTCAGCCCTTCTAGTCTGTTACACAGCTTGATTGGCAGGACTCTCTTGCATTGCAGGCCAATGCCTGACCTCTTAGCCTCATCTGGACTCAGAAGTCATGCTGATTTGATTCCAGCTCAACCTTCTCTGGGGCTGTATGTCCCCTGAATTCTAACCTGGTCATCAGCCAGCTTTGGCCAGGCTTGTCTGCCATGACCCATAGCTATAGTCGCCGCAAAACAGCAACTACCCCACCACCACCCTTTTAACCTCCCATTCAGTACCACCAGCTACCTTCTGTGGTTGTCCAGCAGGACTCAGGAAACACTGGACACTGTCTTGGGCCCACTCCTCAAGAACTGGGGAAGTCTTTGGGGAAATAAATATGACCTCCTTGCTTCAGCTGAGTCAGGACACAGCTGTTTCCCTATCTACTTCTCTGCCTCTTGCTGCCCCTCTCCACTCACAATGTTTTGGATGTTAAGAGTGGGATTCCACTTCCTCTTTCTTATGGTTTTATGTGGTTTGTGCCCCATGGGCCCATGTGTTAGAAGCTAGAACTGAGCTGCTGTCAGTGCCATGCTTTTGAATCTCCAAAACAGTGAGCTAAATAAACCTCTTTTTGTCAGAGGTAGTCTGCCTCAGGTATTTTGTTATAGTGACAAAAAATTGACTAATCCATTCTCTCTGTCTCAGACCATCCTAGATCACATACTTCTCTAAGGGGTATAGGTTCTCCCTTTTCCATGGAGCCTTGGTGGTTGAATGACTTCCAGGAAGCTTAATTTATAAGAGGGAGGGATGAAAGATATCCTAGTATGGTAATTTCAAAATGTGGTCCCCTTAGATAAGAATGTAAGTTCCTCTGGCCAAGTTGCCAGACGGGGCCAATCACTCTTCTGGCCATAGGTACTCTTAACACCTCAAAGACAGGAAAGCAGAGGGGAACAGGGATTACTTGGACCCCAAAGAGAATGGATGTTTTATAACAAAGTGAAAATTTGAGCTTGTACAGAGTAAAAAGCTGTACTTTCAAATTGGTCAAGAGTGTCTTGTGGCTTAGGTCTTAGGCTATCTCTACAGACAGACACTGGCTTTGTAATGTTTTCATTTCTCAGGGACATTTTTCTGGCAGCACTCAGGGCAAAATGCTATCTGGCGATATTCCAGTGTTCCAGCCTAAGTGTTTGGCAAGGGAGGCTCCTTTGCCAAGGGCATGCCACTAGTTCCCATATGGAATGAGAAGAATCTGCTTCCAGGACCACAAGCTGGCTCTCTGGTGTGCACCAGTTGGAGCAGGAGCCTGAGCTTCTGGCATCAACAGGGAACGGTGTGAGTGAGTGTGGCTGACTCAGCAGTCTAACCCATCACTTTGGAAAAATACAACTTTAAACTCACATTCTACCCACATGGCCTCCACAGTTCATAATCTGAAGTCCGTGAATACAGAGTCCTGCAGGGGGTCTGTAAAGCTCCAAATCTATAAACAGAGTAAGTGAGTGCATCTAAGTGACAGGTGTGTGTGTGTGTGTGTGTGTGTGTGTGTGTGTGTGTGTGTGTGTGTTTGAGACATTCAGCTGAATATCAGACCTATATCAGATACAATGGCCTGACATTAATGCAGAGAATTGGTTATTTTTTGTGAAAAAAAGAGCTGAGAGGCCAACAGTATATGGTGAGCAATAATCCAGAAATCAGAAGCTGCTGGAAACCACTATCGTTCAGGTTGGGTGGACTAGAGAGGAGGGTGCTGTTGGATTCCACACAGGCCAATCTGATGGGTCCTTGATGCAAACAGTAAAGAAACTACTGAGTCAGTTGAGGTAGCAGAGATGGGCCCTGGTTTTTCCCTTTCCCATCCTCCGGTCTCCTTTCTCTTGCCCTTGGCTCAGTATAGCTGGAAGCCAGCTGACACAGGAGCCTCAAAAATTCAGGCTGGAGGGCCAGCCTCTGGGCAAATGAGGAGGAGAGTGAGAGGACACTGAGGGCAAGAAGTCCATCCCATCCTGGGAAGGCCATGACCAGCACAGAAGCACAGCTCTGGAAGAACTGTGGCTCAGCATCACTGTGGTCTGGGTCTGGAATGGCCCCCAAAGGTCCATGTGGTATAAATTGGCCCCCAGTGTTCCGGGTTAAATGTGAGGTGTCCCCCACAGGCCGATGTGTTGAATGCTTGGTTCCCAGCTTGAGGCTCCATTGTAGGAGGTGGTGGGAATCCGGGGAGATGGGCCTTGGAGGAGGAGGTTGATCACTGGAAGTGGTTTTGGAGAGTGCACTAGGTCTCCAGACCCTCCTTTTTCTCTCTGCTTCCTGCCACCTCCTCCGCTATGCACCCCTGCCAGCATCATGTTCCGCCCAACCACACAGAGCCAAGCAGCCCTGTACTGGACCCTCTGAAACTGGGAACAAGAAGTACTTCCTCCTTTAGGCTCTTCTCCCAGGCATCTTGACCATGGCTATGCAAAAGTGATTGACACACCCAGCTCGGTCCTGGGCCAAGACTGTGGAGACCCTGCTGAGAGATCTTCAGTCACTGAGCTTAAGGGCCTGGTGGGATCTCAGTCCCTTCCTCTCTCTATCTCCTTCATCCCAGCCATCAGGTGAGTGATTTGCTCCATGAAATGCTCCTTGCCACGATGCACTGCCCCACCCCAGCCCAAAGGCAAGAGGGCCGGCTGATCACAGACTGGCACCTATAAAACTACGCCAAAAGAATCCTCCTCTCTTTATAGGTGGGTTACCTTGGGTGTTTGTTACAGTGATATGAAGCTGAGTAACACAAATGGAAATGCACTGGGCTTCTTTTCAGGGAGGCCAAAAGAGTTTTTGTCTGAGTTCTGCCCCTAATTTGCCTGGTGATTTAATCAAGACCCTTCTCATTTTGGGGTCTTAAGATGTGCTTCTTTCTGGGACTGGAGAAGAAAGTGGGGAGGGTTTGAATTATCATATTCCTCTCAACTGAAGGACTCAAAACTGCCATGATTCTAAAGAGCACCTCAGAAACACCAAACAAGTCATAGACCCATCATTAAAATATCAAGACCCTATGAATTTGAGATCCCTGGGAAGGTAGGTCATCTATACCCATATCAAATAGAAAAAACAACAACAACAGGAGTTACAATGGTATACTAGAAACTATTAATGTAATATAAAAGAAACCAGGGAAAATGGATGAATAGGGCAACAAAAAAGAGAGAAGATATATAAAAAACAAATAGCAAAATTTGTTGTTGTTGTTGTTGTTAGGTGTTATTGGGTCATGCCCAACTCATAGTGACCCTCATAGGGTTTTCAATGGTTGATTGTTTCGGGATTGCTTTTGGGAGTGAAGTGCCACATCTCTCTCCCATTTTTGCTGTATTGAGGATTGAACCTGGGTCCTCAGAGAGTGCAGAGAAGGCGCTCTACCAACTGAGCTAAACTCCAGCCTGAACAGTAAAATGGCAGGTGTAAATCCTACATTTTCAGTAATTACACTAAATGTAAATGAATTAAATACTCCAGTCTAAGAGAAAATATCAGAAGGATTTGAAAAACAAAATCTAATTGTAAGTTCAAATACACAATAAAAAGTAAAAGAATGGAAAATATATATCGTATAAAAAGAAATAAAAAAAGAGCTAGAGTATCTACTATTATCAGACATAATATACTTTAAGACAAAACATACTACTAGAGACAAATGAGGAAATTTTTAATGATAAAGGGGGTCAATCCATAAGGAATATGCAACAATAATAAATATAGGTGACTTCAGAAGTAAGTAAGTCTTAGGGCTTCCATATTTCTTTTTGGAAGCCAGCCACCACTTAAGATGTTCACTTTCCACCTTGATATGACTCAGTCTATGTTAACAATGAGGAGGTGCCACTGGGAACTGACTCTCCAGACATATGACACCATGAGCCACAGCCATTCCCTCACTAGCTAAAAGATGCAGAAACGTGGAGAAAAGTCATCCCCACCGCACCTGTACAAACTACTGACACATATAATCACACGTGTCAAGGTTTGAAAGTTTATATCCCTTCTAAAATTCATGCTGAAACTTAAACCTCAAAGTTCCGGTGTTGAAAGATGGGGTCTTCTGGGAAGTGATTCAGTCATGAGGGCTTTGCCCTTGGGAATGGGATGAATGCCCAGCATAAAAGGGTTGGGACAGAGAAATTAGGTAGGTCCTTTGTGCCCTTCTGCCTTCCAATATGTGAGGATACAGTGTTCAAGGCATCTCAGAAACACACATGAGGCCCTCATCTGAACCTGCTGGTACTTTGGCCTGGGACTTTCCAGTCTCTATAGTGGTGAGAAATAAGTCTCTGTTATTTGCAAATGCATGTAGTCGCAGATGCTTTGTAAAGGCAGAACAGATGGACAATGACAATGAGCAAAGTTCAAGCCTCTGCGTTTTCAGGTAGCTGGGTACACCAGTATGGATAACTGAGATAAAGTACATGACTGTTCCCTACACTGTACTCACCACTTCAGTGTGCAGTGGCCCGGATACATATCAGCCATAGCAGATTTTTAAGGCAACCCAAACTATTAAAGATAAAATGAGAAATTTGATAATAATGTTGTTGTTAGATGTCACCAAGTCAGTGTCCAATTCATAGCAACCCTAAGTGCAACAGGCAAAACACTATTGTCAGTGCTTCTCTACTGTTCATAGGGTTTTCAATGGCAGATTGATTTTTGGGAGTGAGTTGTCAGGTCCTTCTCCCAAGCCTACAGCACCTGGTGTTCCCAGGTGGTCTCCCATCCAAGTACTAACCAGGCCCAACACTACTTAGCTTCTGAGATCTGATGGGATTGGATGCCCCAGTGGTACAGCTGCAGGCTCAGGGGAACTATACGGACTGTCAACTCTGTGGTCAGACAAGAAGATCCCATCCTCAACCGACCACCTCTACCTAACAGGCTCCACTATTAGAGACCTCAGAGAGAAGCCCCTCCAGTACTACTTCCTCTTCCTCTTCTCCTTTTCCTTCCCCTTTTCCTCTTCCTCCTCCTTCCTGCAGTCCTGGGGATTGAACCCAGGGCTTTGCGTGGAGTAAGTGCTATGCCATGGTGCAGCACCCCCAGCCTTTTTCCTATTTTTGCTTGGAGACCGGATCACATTGAACTGCGCAGGCTGCCTGTGGTCTGGGGCTAAGATCCTACTGCCTCAGCACCCAGAGAGGCTGGAGTTGCAGGGGAACAAGTCGGTGTCCTCTTCTCTTCTTTTTCCATCTTCCCTCCTTTCATTGTTAATTTGCATCTCCTTTCCATTTTTTCTATTTTTTTTGTTTTAGTACCTAAAGTCACCCTCCACCTCTGTATCTTTTTCTATTTATTATACTTTAAAACTTTTAGGCTCATTACTTCTTTTTGCTCTGCCTATGTTTACCTATTCTGCCGTGTGTATTTTTCTGTATTGTGCAATCGTTTTTATCTCTAGCTCCTTTCCCTCCCTGTTCCTAATGCTCATTTCCTATCTAGATCTTCTTTTTCCTTCTTTTACTTCACCCTTGAGGCTTCCTCACACTCCCCTTTCTCTGACCCCCTTCTTACTTCAGGCAAATCCTATTTAAACCCTCACCCCAATATTTTGTAACTTCATAGCTTACTCTACATTATGATTGCCTCCCTTTGTTCTGTGGGCATTTGTGGTGCATCGGTCAGCATTAAGAGATTTCACTTGTATTTCTATGTCCTGTTTGGTCAGATATTGTGCCTGTTGTATGGTTTGTCTTCCTCTCTGGGAGCAGCACTGGAGATTGTGATCTCAAGGGAAAACCACTCACTACAAAGACCCCCAAATAAAATGGGAAGTGAAATCCACCTTACAGAAGCCCAAATCACAAGTCAGAAACATAAACAGGAAAAATCAAGGCAAAGCATCACCTCCATAACCCCATGGTTCTTTAACAGCTGAGCATATGGTACATACCAGGAATCCCAGCACCTGAGAGCCTGAGGCAGGAGAATTGAGAGTTCAAGTCCAGCCTGAGCTACACAGTGAGAGCTGTCTAAAGAAAAAAAAAAAAAAAGGTCAAAACTTGTTACATATAGCTAAAATTATTCTTAGAAGAAATTTATAATCTTCAATGTATTATGAAGGAAAAAAAGATTGATTAGCAGTGTTCCATGTAGCCAGTGCAAGACCCTAAAAAAAAGAATGGTAAGTTAAAGTAAAAAAAAAAGAGAAAATAATAATAATAAAAAAGAATAGCAGTTAATGAAACAAAGGACAAACCCACAATGGAATCAACAAAGCTAAATGTGCTTCTTTGGAAAGACTGATAAAGTGAGCATTCCTTTATGTGGTGTTAAAATGTGTCCACTCATTCTTTAATCATCCTCTGGACTGTGGAGCCGACTTCACCCCTGTGTAGTGCAGGCTATCCTGGGCAACGATCTTCTAATGAGTCAAACAAGTGGACCTAATGATAAAACAGGCCTCTAGGACCTGCCAGAAAACCCCCCAGGTGGGCCAGGAATGGACATGAGCTGCTTTGGAAGTGGATTCTTTGGCTCTGGTCAAACCTTTCCTGGACTAAAGCTTCGCATGACCTCTCCCCGCAGCCTCAGGAGACCCTGAGCCAGAGCCACCCAGCTAATTCACCTCCAGAATCTGTTTCCTACATAGAAACAGCCTGGCGAAGGTGCTGACCACTGAGACACTGAGTTTTAGGGTAATTTCTCATGAGCAAAAGATAACTAAGATCACTCCCGCCTTCAAAGAAGAGCAGATCAAGAGGGATAAACAGCACAAGACTAAGTCAAGATCAAAGAGACCCTATGCATGTTCAAAACTGTAAAAAGGTAGTTGAAGAATGTATGGCAGTAAAGTTAAAAACTAGGAAATTCCTAGAAAAATACAATTCACAAAAACCAATCCAAAAGAAATAAAAGACTTACAGAAAGAAAATTCCAAGCCTGGTTCCAAAGAATTTCAACTTTTTTTTTATGAGATGTGGAAAAAATCTAATAGAAAAATCTGAGAAAGATATTAAAAAAAAAATCAAACATCAGGCAGTCTCTTTTTCAATATAGATGCAAAAAACCTAAATAAAATATAACAATACAAATCCAATATAAAAAAATACTTTTAATCCCCGTAATGTATGGTGGATTTGATGTTGAAAAATCAATTATTATAACCAATCATTTTAATAGAGCAAAAGAGAAAGGTAATATGATCATTTCAATCTATGCAGAAAGTATTAAAAGTATTTATAAAAAGCCAACAGAAGAGCTGGGCACGGTGGGACATTCCTGTTATCCAAGCAATTCAGGAAGCAGAGTCAGGAGGATCATAAGTTCAAGGCCAGAGGCAGCCTGAGTACTTTAGCAAGACCTTGTTTCAAGAGGAAAGATAAAAAAGGGGCTGAGGGAGCAGCTCAGTGGTAGAGCACTTTCAAAGTGTGTGCAAGGCCCTGGATTCAACCTCCCAGTATGGGGGGAAGCATACAGTACACTTAGTTAATGGATCTTTCACCTGGGATTGGGAATACATTAGAGTTGCTATCTATCATCTTTGTTATTCAACACTGTCCTACAGGTTCTGTCACTAAATGAAGAAAATAAAGGAATTAAAATGGAAGGGAACCATTGTCTTTAGTCATATAAAACATGTTTATCCAAGAAAATCCAAAAGAATATACAGATATCTAACAAGAATTAGTCCATGCACTTGGCACATAAGCTCCCTGTAGTCTGGTTTCTGGACTAAGGTCCCCAGAGTTTCTTCTCTCTGGAAATCCAAAGGTCACCAGAGTAAGGAGAAAGACTGGATGGACCACTCCACAGCTCTGCAGGCTTTGGTTAGATGTGACCCACCCTACTTGTATCCATGCCACTGACGAAATCACGTCGCTCAGCTCCTGAGTTCAACAGGGTAAGAATGGCTGATTCTTCCACAGGGCAGGCACGTCAGGGAGGGAAGCTGGAGTGTCTGAAAATAGTAATATCACTTGCCCTCTGCAGAGGGGCCAGACATCTAGTGGGCTGCGAAAGCAGGCCACTGCGGCAAAAGACAGGAGGCTGGGACTTGGGAAGAAAAGTGACCAGTGAAAACTTCCCAGTGTCCAGTTGCCAGAAGAACAGGGATTAGATGCTGTTTGCCTTCCTCCAAAATGAACTTACCCTGCTTCTTAAGAGTCTGATGAAATCTACCACCCACACAAATGCTGTGTGGATTTCAGCTGGAAAGGAGGAGAAGGGAATGTGAAGGGTGGCTATGGTTTGTGTGTGGCCCCCAGGTTCATGTATTGGAAGCTCCGTCACAGCGGGGCATGTTGGGAGGTAGGGGGATCTTGGAAGGGTGGAGCTAGGACAAGATAATTAGGTCCTGGGGCACCAACTTGGAAGGGACAATTGTTCTCACTGGGCAGGTTAGTTCCTGTGAGAAGTTGTTATAGATGGAGGCTGGCATCTTCCACTCCCTCTCTTGTACCCTACCTTGCCCTGTGACCTCTTCCACTACGTGGTGATGTAACCAAAAGGTCCTCACCAGAGCAGAGCAGCTGCTGGTGTCATTCTCTCAGACCTCCCAACAGTGAGCTAAATATACCTCTCTTCTGTTTAAAGTGCCCATCCTCAGGTGTTTTCTTATAGCAATAGAAAATAAACTAAGATTGAAAATGGATTTCCTATCTGAGTTGTGCACAGCAAGGAAGACACCAGCCCCGAGAGGTAAGAAGCTCATGGGTACAAAAGTTCAACAAAAGCAGCAAGCTACAGCCAGAAGTGCTTCTGAGAATTCATGTCCTTGTACCAGAGAAAGGCATTGGGCTTCCCACACAGATAGCAGAGGTCTGAGCTCTGCTATTCATAGGATTTTCTCTGAATCTCAGGATCCTCAGCTAGGATCTAGGTTGCATCTATGATGAGCATGCAGTTTTTTAAAATGAAAAACTGATTAGCAAGTATTGTGGTTGCTTTAAAAACTCCAGCCCTATCTGCTGGTGAAGGGTCGCTGGAGCACTGCTGGACACTCTGTGGGGTGTTCTGCTGAGTTCAGGGTTCAGTGTGAGTTTTCTCCAGGGAATCATTAAACTATTTTGTTATCACACCAAACGCTCACACAACAAAAGCAGGGGTGAACAAGTGGGACTACAGCAAACCAAAAAGCTGTACAAGATGAAAAGGCAGCCTACCAGCGGGAGGAAGTATTTGTGAGCTGTGTATCTGATAAGTGGTGAATATCCAAAACAGACAAGGAAGTCACAAAACTCAACAGCAAGAAACAACCTGAATTAAAATGGGCAAAGGATCTAAATGGACATCTCCCCAAAGAAGAAATAAAAATATCTAACAGGTATATGAAAAAGGGCTCAGCATCACTAAGCATCAGGTAAATCAAAACGAAAAGGAGACATCACCTCTCACTTGTTAGGATGGTTATCATCAGAGAGAGAAGATAACATGTGTTGGGAAGGATGTGGAGAAGTGGACCTCGTACACTGTTGGGGGGTGTGTAAAGTGTTTCCACCATTATGGAAAACACTGTGGAAGTTCACCCCAAAATTAAACATAAAACTACTATGTGATCTAGAAATCTCTCTTGTTGGTATAAACCCAAAGGAAATGAAGTCTGTCCCACTCCGAGACATCTGCTTTCCCACATCCCCTGCCCCATCGGTCATAGTAGCCAAGATATGGAAACAACGTAGGTGACTGTTGATGGAAGATGGATAAAGCAATTCCGGGTTCTGTATGTTCATGTTGTTGAGTGCCATTGAGTTGGGTCCGACTCACAGCAACCCTATGTACCCAGAATCAAACACTACCCAACACTGTGCCATACACACGATCATGTTATGTTTGAGCCCACTGTTGCACCACTAAGTTTCTTCTCATTCTGAGTCATGCCACATCAGCAAAAGGAGGGTCCAGGGGTTTTACTCCATTCCCATCATTCAGGCCAACTCTACTTTGAGGAGACAACTCTTCCCCAGTCATTTCTTGAATGCCTTCCACCCTAGGGGGCTCATTCCAGCACTATATTTGACAGTGCTTCTCTGCTATTCATAGGATTTTCAATGGTTAATTGTTTCAGGAGTGGGCTGCTGAGTCCTTCTCCCTAATCTATCTTAGTCTGGAAGCTCAGCTGAAACCTGTCCAACAATGGGTGGCCCTGCTTTCGGCATCATAGGAACAAGCCCCCACAGCATGATAAAGTGACAGACATATGGGGGTAGCTAATAAAGGGAAACAAATTCATTAAAAATACATTTTCCCACCAACATAAATGGCAACTATACACATGGAATTCACCAGATGGAACATGTAGGAACTGAACTGACTACATTTGTGGAAAGAGACCATGGCTCAATATCAAAAGCTCAATATCAGAAGTCAGAATGAGACCAGGTGCTGATTATGGATCAGACCATCAACTGCTCATACGCAGGTTCAAACTGAAGCTGGAAAAAATTAGAGCAAATGTGCAAGAGCCAATGTACGATCTTGAGTATATCCCACCTGAGTTCAGAGACCATCTCAAGAACAGGTTTGATGCAGTACTTACTAATGACTGAAGACCAGATGAGTTATGGCATGACATCAAAGACATCATTCATGAAGGAAGTAAAAGGATATTTAAAAGACAAGAAATAAATTAAAGACCAATTACATGTCAAAAAAGACTCTGAAACTTACCTTTGAATGTCAAGCAGCTAAAGTAAAAGGAATACATGGTGAAGTTAAAGAACTAAACAGAATATTTCAAAGGACAGCTCGAGAAGACAAATAAAATATGATAATGACATGTGCAAACAGCTGGAAATAGAAAACCAAAAGGGAAGAACACACTGTTTTTCTCAAGCTTAAAGAATTGAAGAAAAAAATTCAAACCTTGAGTGGCAATAATGAAGGATTCTACAGGGAAAATGTTAAATGATGCAGGAAACATCAAAAGAAGGTGGAAGGAATACACAGAGTCATTATACCAAAAAGAATTGGTGGATGACCAATCATTTCAAGAGGCTGAAAATGATCAGGAACCAATGGTACTGAAGAGTAGAAGCTGTCTTGAAGGCATTGGCAAGACACAAGGCTCCAGGAATTGATGGAATATCAACAAAGATGTTTCAACAAACAGATGCAGCACTAGAAAGGCTCACTTGTTTATGCCAAATGCTTTGGAAAACAGCTACCTGGCCAACTTAGTGGAAGAGATCCATATTTGTGCCTATTCCCAAGAAAGGGGATCCAACTGAATGCAGAAATTATGGAATGATATTGTTAATATCTCACATGAGTAAAATTTTGCTAAATATTATTCAAAAGTGACTGTAGCAGTATATTGAGGAGGAACTACCAGAAACCAATCCAGATTCAGAAAAGAGTCTTGAGAACCAGGGACATCATTGCTGATGTCAGATGGATTTTGGCCGAAAGCAGAGAATACCAGAAAGATGTCTACCTATGTTTTATTGACTATGCAAAGGCATTTGATTGTGTGGATCACAACAAATTATGGCTAACATTGCAATGAAGATCAAAGAACACATCCTTCAGTACAGATTGTGCCTCAATATCAAGAAAACAAAAATCCTCACCACTGGGTCAATGTGGTGTTTCATTCTATTGTACATAGGGTCACTATGAGTTGAACCTGACTCATAGCTTTAAAATTATCTCAGTTCTCTAAGTCATAAATGCAAGGGTTCTGATGTTAAATCCAAGGAATTCTTTAAAAATAGGTATACAGATAAAGATTCAGCCCAGAGTCAACGTGCCTGTCTTTGTCACTCCTAAGACAAGAGATATCAGTCCCATTATTGTATTTTAGTATAAAAAATGTAACATTTAAAACAAGTTTAAAAATACAAGGCCAATCCAAATGAAAATCACAGGTCTGTGCAAATTCCTTGTATTCCACGTGTATATTTACTTTGCCTACAAGAAATCAGACCAACCAATCTCAAAATGAAACTCAAGGAAATTAAGTTTTGCATGTGGCCACTAAGATAGCCAGTCAGTGAATCTGGTAATTCAACATGTGCTGTGTTCCAGTGATGCATTTGACCTTGGACGTCTGTGGATGCTTGTCTGTATATGTACATGATCCAGCCACAGAGCAAGCGAACATGAGAGTGTCATATACCAGTGTTAGGTCCATGTGTTTGTTTGGGTTTCTTCAAAACTAGACTTAATTTGAGGGTATAAGTGTAGATAGTTTAGTTAGGAGGTGACTCCAGGAAAGGATAATAAGAGACAGGGGGCGAAAGTAGCCAATAAAGTGTGTGTTATCAAGGAAAAAGCTACTAGAGGTAACTAATCCTTGGTCCTAAGGAAGAACCATGGGAGCCAGCATGGGCTAAAATGGCAGGGTTATTCCAACGGGGCAGGCACATCCTGGGGCATTACACCTGGTAGCCTTTGCTCATAGCTAAGGACTCTTTTTTTTTTTTTTTCCTTTTTGGTACTGGGGATCGAACCCTGGGCTTCAACACCTGCTAGGCAAGTGCTCTACCACTGAGCTAAATCTCCAGCCCGTAGCTAAGGACTCTTGAAGGCAGATGCTAATTCTCCAAGACTATGGCTTACCACAGGCTCTGCTGATATCAAAAGGTGCAAAGCAGAGTTGCAGATGCTGGTAGATGGAAGCAGCCACAGCAGCAGGAGCCGAGGACACATGGCTGAGCTCGGACAGCTTCTTTTCCACCCCCTCTGCTGTCCTCCTGACGAGACACATCTGGCCCTTTATGTTCTATGGTTTTTTGCTGGCTTCTGTACAGATTTTGAGCAGAGTTAAGAAGCTCCACCTCTGAGGTCTCTCGCTCCCATAGTTTACGTCTTGTGTCCTCTGTTCCCTATTATCCCACTTAAAGCACTGACATCTAGTGTTTGTCCACCAAGATGGCTGGAAGAAGATGCAGCAGAACAATAGGGCAGGAGCCCCAAACATTCAGAGTCGTTTTGATCCTGATCCACAATGACTCAGATGCATATGTTTGCATGAGTTGGCCCCATGGTGGGCACAGCCGTGACCAGCCAGCAGCTCTCCGCTGCTGTGGTGGTCTTTATCCTTGCTCTGAGATACTCCCTCCTTCCAGGAGAGCCCCCACCTGTTCACTAGCCAAGCCTCACCCAGGACCTGAGGGTGCAAACACTGCCTGCACTGACCCATGCTCTGCTCAGAGCAGCCGGCGCCTGAGCAGATCTGTCGGTGCAGCCTTCCCGGCTGGGGCACAGCATGCTCTGACCCCATAACCACACTCCTGATCACCTCCAAAGGACAGAGACCAGAAGGCCCCAGTTTTTCTTTTTCTTTTTCTTTTTCTTTCTTTCTTTCTTTCTTTCTTTCTTTCTTTCTTTTTTTTTTTTTTTTTTTTTTTTTTTTTTTTTTTTTTTTTTTTTGTGGTACTGTTGAACCAATGGCCTTGCTCCTGCATGCTTTGCAAGTGCTGGACCACTGAGCTACACCCTCAGCCCATTTTTTTTACTTTTTGAGACAAGGTCTTGCTAAGTTACGCAGACTGCCTCTGGTCTTGAACTTGCAATCCTCCCGCCTCCACCTCCCAAGCTGCTGGGATTACAGATGTGCGCCACTGTGCCCTGCCCAAGTGTTCATTTTTATGGAGGACGTTTTCCAAGGGTCACTCATGCCCCACCCGATCCTGAGAGCTGCAAGGGTCATACCTCACGCCTGGAAAGAGTTGGGAAAGGTAATGGGGGGGCCACAGGGAATCTTAGGGGCGATCCTCATCTAGGGGTGCCTTCGCCTCTGCTGGGACAGTTAGCATGTCTAGAGAAACGTTCAGTTGTCACCACTGATGTGGGGAGTTACTGGCGTCTGATGTGGAAAGGCCAGGATGCCTCTAAACACCACGGCGCTCGGGACAGTCCTCAGCCAAGCATTGCTTGGCTCCAGAGGTCAGCAGTGCTGAGGGGAGCCGTCCTGGACTGAGGAGACATTTCTGCAGGGTCCCAGAGAGCTGGACCCTTACGCGGCCTCCCTAGAGGTCAGGCTTTACCCCTCGCCCCACCCCTGATTTTGGTCCTCACAGAGGCCTGTTTTGCTCATTACTCTCTGAACAATACCTCTTCCCACTCTCTAACCCTATTTTGGTTATTGTTGTTGTTGTTAGGTGCTGTTGAGCCAGGTCCGACTCATAGTGACCTTATTACAACAGAACAAAACGCACCCTGACACTGTGCCATGTCCGGCACTGTGTCAGTGCTTCTCTGTTATTCATAGGGTTTTCAGTAGCTGATTGTTTTGGAATTATTTCAGGAGAGGGCTGCCATGACCTTCTCCCATTTTTGCAGGGCTGGGGATCAAACCCAGGGCCCCAGAGAGCGCAGAGTGGCACTCTTCCAACTAAGCTGAACCCCAGGTCCTCTCACCCTATTAGAGTCTCAGAATTCTCTTTTCCACTCACCAGCTCCCTTGCTGGTTTCTGTTCTCAGAATTTACCTTTCAACATCTGCTCCTCAGAGCTCCACCTTCTGCCCCCTTTTAAAATTCTACACCCAGAGTTTCTCCCAGTAGCGTCTGCTCTGAGTTCATCATCGCTACAACAACCTGTCCTTGTCCTTGGATCCTGGAGCAGAATGGCTCTTCTAAGAAGCTTCCCCAGATCTGACCCAGCAGCTCTGGGGTCGCTCATTCCCACACAGCAGACATCAGGAAGCAGCGCTGGCTGTAAGCACGGGCATTCTACGCTCCAGCCGTCTCTGACAGCTGTACCTCCTTCCTAGCACCTATGCCACCCTGGAATGGGAAGCCCG
This sequence comes from Pedetes capensis, assembly GCA_007922755.1. Lineage (NCBI taxonomy): Eukaryota > Metazoa > Chordata > Mammalia > Rodentia > Pedetidae > Pedetes > Pedetes capensis. The sequence goes on from VMDO01002183.1 coordinate 133,430, forward strand.
GGGCTTCCTGGGTGCTTCCCATGCCCTCTCTGGATGGACGGACAAGCTCTCTGCAGGAGTAGCTGGCCCCCAGCACGGCTGCTTTTGGGCCTGGGCTGGGGGGACAACTTGTGCTGGTTGGCACTGGAAGTTCAGGGATAGCTGGCCTGCAGTTGTTCAGGTTTTAAAAGCAAAGGTCCTGGATCCTCGGATGGCGGCTCCCACCCGAGATGACCAGCATGGGAGCACCAGGCTGAAGCAGAGCAGCCTGAATTCAGGAGCACAGTTTTCCTGACCCTGCATAGTTGTTCTTTGGGTTTAAGTCTGAAGCGTGTCTCAGAAACTGCCATTTGATGGCTTCATGCGGTGTAGCTCAGTTCAACAGACGTCCTGGAAACACTGTGATATGTGCCTGATGCCTTGTGTTACAGAAAAGAATAGGCCGTGGCCCCTTCCCTGAAGGATCTCTGATCTCTGATTATGCATGAAAAGACAGACAATGCAGTGTAGCAAGAGCCATGACTGGCCAGGGGTTTGGGAAGCCCATGGAAGAGGCAATCAGGGAAGGCTTCCTGAAGCAGGTGGTGCCTGAGAGTGGGGGCTTAGAGAACAGATGTTTGCCAGGAAGAAAAGGAGATTTAGGGGAAATTTTTCCAGGCCGATGAAGTAACAAGGAAAGAAATACATTAAAAAGCTTTGGCAACACTGATAGACTAAGACCGTGCAGAGAGAAACGTGACTCCCTCCGATCATTAAATGAAAGTACATCTTTCTTTCTTTCTTTCTTTCTTTCTTTCTTTCTTTTTTTTTTTTTTGTGTGTGTGTGTTTGTGTTACTGGGGGTTGAACCCAGTGCCTCCTGCTTGCATACTTTGAAGTGGACCACTGAACTGCAATCCAAGCCCATTTTTTTTACTTATTTTTTGAGTCAGGGTCTCATTAAGTTATGCAGACTCCCTCTGGTCTCAAACTTGCCATCCTCCTGCCTCTACCTCCCAAGCCACTAGGATGACAGGCATGCGCCACCATGCCTGGCTTACTTTTCATTTTCTTAACCTTGGTGTGAGGGTGACAAGACAATCGTTCCAGTTTACATTTTGGGGAAGCTGGCCCCAAAGAGTTAAGCAATTTATGCAAATCATGTCTAGTTAAAGTCTCTAGACTTTGACCTTGAGGCAGGCTGCTGAATATGGTAGGGATGGCCTTGAGCTAGACAGATGTTGGTAGGATCCTAGATTCTTACATCCCAATTCCATGACTTTAAGCAAATTACTGAGCCACGGATTTCTCATGTGTAATGGAGACAATAATAACTCCCATGCAAGGACTGTCTTAAGGACGATATGAGAGACGCAATTTAAAGAGCCATCAGAGCCTGGCACTTGGTGGGCCATCGAGAAGCCGTCTCTGCAATTTGGGCTCTTAATTGTGAATGTCAGAGAGTCTTCTTGCCGCTGCACTGGAGAGGCGTCCACTGTGCAGCCCCTCCTGTAGCTTTGCTTCCTTGTTTTTCTAACAACTTGGTTCTCAGTGTGCTCAAATTAATTAAACAGCCTTTCTTCAAGGATGAGAAAGCTGATGTGCTTTTGAGGGGATGCTAATTACACTTGATATCTCCTTTAATAATAGGAGATTAAAAAGAGTTGGATGTGAGATTTTTAAACGAATAAGGCAACCATGGTGACGGGTTGCTGATCTAGGGTGGATCTGCAAACTTGTTTACTTGGAGTCTTCTCCTTGCCTAGTATTCTTACATGGACTCAAACCATGGAGCAGATAGGCCACTTTATGTGGCAACTAATCCTCGCCTTTGCCCTTTCATGACTTGTAGCTGGGGAGAGATGATCTACAAAGATCTGTTACCCCAGCGCTCTGCAAACCCACTCATGGGGTTCACTGCCCTCCATGGCTGCCTGGTGCTGGCTCTGCCCACCTGTGTGGCCTCCCCTTTGTTTTGTTTGTTTCATGCCATTCTTCTTCTCAGATTATCTACATAGAGAGAAGGGCTCATTCACTTGGACACAATGGATCATAAGCAACAGGTGGCGCCTTCCTGTCAGCCACTAGAGGTGAGCACTCCTGTTCAGTCCAACTTTCAGCTGCTGTGACCAAATGCCTGCCAGGAGCAACCGAAGGGAAGACAGACTTACTGTAGCTCACTCTTTCAGAGGGTTCAGCCGTGGTGCTTTGGCCTATGCAACTGAGCAGAACATCATGGCGGACGAGAAGCTGAGAGGGAGGAGGGGCCCTGGGGCCAGGTATAACCTTCAAAGCCATGCTCTCAGTGAGGAGCTTCCTCCAGCAAGACCCCATCTCCCAATGTTTCTACTACCTCCCCAAATAGCATCACTGGCTGGGACCAAGTGTTCTACACACACGCCTCTGGGGGTCATGTCATACCCAAGCCCAAACAACTCCCATCATTATTGCTCCCACATCTGCCCCCACCTGCTCCCTCCACTCAGGAGCGGGAGCAGCAGTGTAGTTGGGAAAGAGCATGGGCTGCTCAGATAGCCCTGGGTTCACATCTTACCCCATATCAGTCACCATGTCTCTCTTCCCCCCGAGTGTCCTTTGGCTCTTCTCTAAGATCCACGTGGTAACACTTACTTATAGGAGTGCTGAAGGATTCAACAAAGTCTGCAAAGCACTTACAACAGGGCCTATGTATAGTCACAGCTGAACAGGACATTTCTCCTGTCTACAAGATCACTGCCCCCAAACTCAGCCATTGCATTCAAATTGGTTTTAGTCTGGCAGTGTCCCTGATAAACACCTAAATGCAGATGAAACCCATAGTGATTTTATCCACTATCATCGGTAGTGGGAATATTTGTGGATAAGACCTCCAACGACTCACTGTTCGTTGACTCTCAGAATCTATCATGAGCCTCTGGTATACTGGGCATGAGAGGGTATCTGGGACCAGGATATAGACAGTATCGGCTTTCCTGCATCTCAGGAGAATAGATGAGTTTTGACCCTAAAAGCAGCGTAGACATTTCCTGGGTGGGGTGCGTGGCGACTGGGACTATTACTATTGGGGAAGACAGCAGTGTTGCCAAAATCTCGGAAGAGCAAGTCCCAGGGGCACGAGCAAGAAGGAACTCCATCAGGGAGCCATGCATATTTCCAGTCAGGGTTAGGAGACTACCTGGGAAGAGCAGAAAGAAACCACTTAACAGGTATCTCCAAAGGATTGTTGTTGTTGTCAGTTGTTGTTGAGTCAGTGTCCAACTCATAGTGACCCTACATACAACAGGTGAAACACTATTGTCAGTGCTTCTCTGCTGTTCATAGGGTTGTCACTGGCGGATTGATTTTTGGGAGTGGGTCACCGGGTCTGTCTCCCAAGCCTATAGCACCTGGTGTTCCCAGGCAGTCTCTCATCCAAGTACTAACCAGGCCTGACCCTGCTTAGCTTCTGAAATCTGATGGGATTGGATGCCATAGGGCTAGGCTGCAGGCCTCTCTGAAGGACAGAAATCAATAAAGGGGAGATCCTGTCCTCAGAAGATTGATCCAGCTTCTCTGGTGCTGTAAGAATGCTTCCCAGCCAGGATCCTTCGGCAGAAGACATGTTATCAACGGCAAAGGACATTCCTTGAGCGCTTTGACCAGGAGCATGAAACTGCGTGAGGCAGGGGAGGAGTAAGTGGCTCTGGCCGGGCAGCCCTGGCTCCAGCTCTATGAACTGAAAGGCATTTTTATTCCATGCACTTTTATGCAATTCTCCGAGAAAGAGAAGCAAGGTTGCCCTGGTCTGTGACTGAGGAGGGGCATTCCTGGGTGTCTGCATCACAAGAGAGTATAGAGATGCGTCAGGGGCCTGAGTGATGTCTGCATGTCATGGTGACCTCAACAGGGCAGGGTGGCACTTGGGAGAGAACCATGAAGCCCAGCCCAGCCCAGTGGTTCATGAGGATCCAACAAACCCATGATGTCCTGGACCAGGGCCAGGTCAGAATCCTCGAGCCCAGCTCCTGGTGCCTGCCACGCCATCAGCAATCCCTGATCCAAATGCGTAGGATTAGCACTTCCGCATCTTACTCGCATATACCAAAAAGAAATCACTTCATAAACTCGTGTATTCACTTCAAATTGTGTGATTCTTCTTCTGCTTTTTCATTTGCTTCTTCAAAGGCTTAAAGTTCTTTTGGAACCACAAAGTTTGGAGTCAAAGTGAACTAGAAATTTCCCAAACCAACTTTACTCAATGAGTCACTCAAGGGCAGCAGTTCTCAGCTGGTCATAAGTTTACACCCCCCAACTCCTAGTCCAGGGACCTCTTTGGAGAGGTCACAAGACATTTTAGTTGTTGTGATTGAACAGTGTGCTGGCAACTCATAGAGGCCAGGGATGACACAAGATTATCTCCTACAATAAAGAGTCACTCAGCATAAATTGTCAACATCACGGACGATGGGAAGTCTTGCCCTAACGTTCACAGAGTGCAAAATCGGCATACAGATGGAGGTCCGTAGCTCATGCCACCCCTCTGCAGGCTCCTCAAGCTCTTTCTTGCACTGAGATGGGCCTTGCACACATGTGTCTGGACACCCCTACTTCTACTCCCTTAGACCCAGGTATACAAGTCTAGGAGGGCAGACCTATGGAAGAACTCCACAGACTATGGATGCAGAGGTTGGGGCCATTGGAGGCTCAGACTCTTTGGACTATGATCTAAGAGGGGTTCGGGTTCATTGCCCCTTGGAGAGAAGTGCAGCCACAGGAGAACCAGACTGGGGACCTCTAAAGCAAGGGGTGGAGACCAAGGCTCTTGAGCCAGGATCCTGGATCTTGGAGCAGCATCTAGGCAGGAGTAGACCACGAGTCTCTGTCATGTCACATTGCTTGGGTGTGGGTAGGAACCAGGGGTCTGGAGCTAGGAACCAAACATGAATACCAGGAGCTCTCACTGGGTTCGTGCTCCTCCCTGGCTCCCATTGTCAGCTCTTTGGGCCCCAGCATAAGGGAAACCAAAGCCTCAGATGAAAGCACTTCAGAGAACAGGGGCCGCAGAGGGGTGGCGCCAAGATGGGAAGAGCAGAGCGGCAAGAGGTGGGATGGAAAGAGCCCGGGAAAATTCCAGCCCTTTACCAATCTCAGTGTTGCTTTGATCCCTATAACTCTGAATTGTTGTTAGGTGCCATGGAGTTGGTGTCCAACCCATAGCAATCATACATACAACAGACGAAACACTATTGTCAGTGCCTCTCTGCTATTCATAGGGTTTTCAATGGCTGATTGTTTTTTGGGAGTGGGTTGTTGGGTCCTTCTCCCAAAACTCTGAATTAGAAACATTTAAATCCTCTCCCTAATTTGATTTCACTGTTATGCTTCGGGAAATGACCTCATTAAAACACCGTATTCAGAGGCAGAAAGCAAAGAGCAGAGTTAATGACACATCCCTCCCCTCCTGGTGATGTTCAATACTGACATGTCCTGACCTTCTGCCCCTGAATGGCCTTCACATCACTCCTTCTTCACTACCCTTCCCCATCACTGTCTCAGTCAGGTGCCCAGCACCTCACATATGAACCATGACAATGGTGTCATAAGGGGCCCCTGACACCAGACCCCTCGAGTCCATCCCCACATGGGCTGCTAGAAACCCTTGCTCACAGTACTCCTTCAGACATGTCACTCCAAAGTCCAAAGCCCCTGAGTGGCTCCACCTGCACAGGGTCTCTGCCCAAACCAATGCCCCTGTCACTGTTCTCTTACTGTATGGATCCTGGTCCAATCCCAACATTCCAACTTGCATGCCTGGATCCTCCAGCCAAAGGGAATTTTGTAGTTTTTCTCTCCAAGAACACCAAGTCTTGTTCTATCTGCAATTTCTCCAACTGTCACTCTAGATCCCAAAACCTTTGACATCCTGGGCATGGACCTGGACACACTTCCAGGCCAGTAGCAGCTCGACAGGAATGGCTAGCGGGCGTTATCTTCATATCTTGGGGGGTGCATGGAAAACACCCTCAGTGGCAAAGGCTAGAGAAGGAATTTGCAGTAGAGTAGGGATGCCCTGCTCAGCTCTTCCTCCCAGGAAGGACCCACTGCTGCAGGGACAGTGTGCAGGACGCAGCCTGCACTGTTGACTCTTGCAGGCTCCACCTCTGCTGCAGAGCCTACCCTGCCCAGGAGCCGACACAGCAGTTCTTACCTAGAGACTAATTGATGTGTGGAACAAAGTGCTGGACATTTTGGCCCAGAAGGGTGCAACTCTAACGATCACCACTTATTTCAGAGTACTCCATAAGTTTGGCAAAAACATCTTTGAGCTTGCATTGCAATTTTTTCCTCATTTGACTGGAATTAGGATTAGACTCTAAGGGAAAACTCAGAGAAGCAAAACAAAATAAAAAATTCTGCCACTTACCAGATCCATCAGGAATGAGCCCTCACAGCACTAAGTCCAGTGGAGGTGTCCTTTGCAGCCCAGGGTTGACTGTCAGAGAGCTGTTCCAGAACTGGCTCATTGATTGCAGTGGGGATAATCAGACCCTGGAACAACAGGGGCAGGAGAGTTTAACCACCCAAAACAAGGAAGTGCAATTATTAAAATGCCCAGCAAGGACAGAGTAACAACTGAGGACCATGGCTCATAATAATGGTGGAGTCCCTAAGGACCAGCCAGATGGGGGGTTAATAAGAGCATGGTTATGGTTTGGATCTGAAATGGCCCTCAAAGGCTTGGTTCCAGGTGGTGCTGCTGTTTGTGGAGATCTTGGAACTTTGGGAAGTGGGACCTAGCTGTAGAAGTAGGTCCCCAAGGGCAGGCCTTGGAGGTTTCACCTGGATCCCTGGTTCTGGGAAACTCGCTGCTTCATCATGCCATGATGTGAAATCCTCCACCATGGGCCCTGAGGCTACTCCACCTTGTCTCCCTCCACGATGGACTGGAACCATCTGAGTTGGGAGCCATAAATAAATCTTTCCTCTCTAAGCTTTCCTGTCAGGCATTTTGCCACAGCGACACACAAGCTAACTAACAAAGGCTCTGCTCAGATTATAGCAGCAGAGGAAATAAAGCTGGTGACCAGTAACTTGATGGGCATTGCCCCAGGAGAATATCACAAGTGCTTCCTTAGTTTCTATACCTGAGCCAGATTTCAGACTGAGAGTTCATGGGTTGAACAGTTGGCTGGGTCCTCAGGGGGAAGGACCCCACAACATTCTGGCAAATATACATGCAAAAGAATCTTCCAGCCCTTTCCCAAAGGGACTCACAGCTATTTCTTGTACTAGTTGTGAACAGGGCTGTGATTTAGCTCAGTTGGTAGAGTGCTGCACTGCAGTCTCTGAGGTCCCAAGTTCAATTCCCAGCACTGCAAAAATGGGAGAAGGACCTGGCAATCCACTCTCAAGGCAATCCCGAAAACAGTCAGCCATTGAAAACCCTATGAGGGTCACTATGAGTTGGATACAAACTCGACAGCACCTAACAACAACAACAACAACAGTTGTGAACAAAGTAAAGAGGAATGACCAGATATTTCCAGGATTTTTGGTCACCATTGACATTGAGACCCAGAGATGCAAAACTATGGTCAGGGGCCTGATGTTAGGATGGAGAGCCATGGGGATAATGTAGCAAATGAATCCCTGCCTACCGTCTAGCTTACAGCAGGTCCATGGCATTCACAGACCGATATCATGATGATTTCCCAGTCTCCAAGTGTATAACTGGGATTAATACACTTGGCAGGTTAAACACCTGTCACATTGGGTCCTTGGTGTGTGGAGTAACAACCAAATGGAAAGGCCATTTGTGCAAAGACCAAGCAGGAACCGGTGAAATTATCCTGCCCTGGGTAATAGGCAACCAAAAATAATATTGTATCTTTGAAAAGCTAGCAAAGATACCCTCAGGGATGTGAGGGTAGTGGAGATGGTGGCCCCCTTTATGCCTCCATGTGACTCATGAGAGTGTCCCCTGCAGACAGCACCCAGATCTGGAGGATGATTGTTGACTCAGTTGCAGGCTCAACCAAGTAATAACCCTGACTGCAACGGCAGTTTCTTTGTTATAACAACTAATGTGGCTTCAGGTGCATGGTACATGGTCATTCATCTGGCAATGCATTCTCAGAAAAAAGAATCAGAAAAAGTTTGCATTCGCATACAATGGATAGCAATACACATCTTGATTTTGCCCTGGAGAAGTGTTAACTCTCTTCCCCCGGGTGGGAGTTTAGCTTGGATGTCCCTATGACATAAGAAGGGCTCCATCACACCGAGACAGGATGCTCCTCAGGACAGAAGAGCAGGTGACCGGTCATACACACGCTGCAGAGGGCAAACAGTACAACGGCCCAGGACCTGCCGCGGTCATACAGCTTTGAGGGCCTGGTGGTCAGGGACACGTTGGCATATTTCCTTCAAAGTAAAAGATGGGCTACTGTAACTTGACCGACTTCCGTGAAGGTAGAAGCACAGGACCTGATGGGTTTCTTCAGATTCTTTGGAGCAGCAGAGCCATGGAGTGGACCTGTGACCACCAGGTTCAGACCCAGCTTCCCTGGTGCTCCAGCCTGCCGAAGCCCTGGAAGAGCTGGCTGGAAGCAGCCACAGTGAAGTGCCAGCCCGAGAGGTGGCTCGCTGCAGCAGTGGGGTGTGGCCCTCCAGGATGAACCAAAGCTCTTAGTCTGGAACTGCTGCCCTTGGAGGGAGACCGTAGCAGTGCACAGCAGGGGTGGCCCACACACTCTCCAGAGCCTCGCTGGTGGACTCTGTTCCTATCCCCACAAGGCCGGGCTCTACTCCCTGTAGAGGGTCTCTAGGGGACCTGACAGGGGCAGCGTGTGACAGGGCTGCTCTGTGGGCACTCTCAATCCCTATGCCCAGATCAACAGGCAACAAGAGAAGTTACTGTGTTGGCAGGGGAGATGACCTTAGCCCTCAGGAGGAAGGGAGCTGGAACTCCACAGAGGGGCCTGGAGAGCCTGTGGAATCCAGGCGACTGCTTGGTCCCTCCTAGTCCTTATGACTGCATGTGGACAATGTCAGCAGCTGGGAGGGATGGGCCTGGTGATGAGGGACCTGGAGACTTTGAGGCTGAGATCCCCATTCCACCACCAGGAGAGACACTGAGGCTGGCAGGGAGCATGGGGGAGGAGACTCCAGAATGTCCAGGGGCTTAGGAGACGAGGGACACTGAGGGCGGCTGGAGGCTGACCCCAGGGAGGGCAATGCCTCATCACACTGAACTGCCTCCTTCGGGTCTCTGAGGACAGAGGTCACAGCCCCCGACAGGCGCGTCCTGAGTGAGTCTGGAACAGGAGCTCTAGAGGCATGAGGAGGGGCTGCTGGGTGCTGCCCAACCCCGTCAGAAAGGGCTGGGCACCAACCACGGGCACCACGGTGGTCAGAGAGCCTCTCACCGCGGCCTCTCCACAGGCTTCCTCACTGCAGAAGGAGCCTCCCTTCAGCCTGGAGCAGCTACCATCTCATGACCGGTGTGAGGGGAAGAGGCACAGCCATTTTCACCATGAGTGACATGGCTCCGACCCCCTGTGCCTGCAGAGCCCCCCATGCTGCCCAGGGCTGGGCTGAGCCTTCCCTGGACTTCCGCCTCTCCCCTGCCTGGCCACCCTGTCCCTTCCTGGACAGCCCTTACTCCTAGTTAACTCTACTTGAGTCTGCAGAGCCCAACCTGTCACCAGGCTTTTGGCGAAAGCCGAGTGGGGAGGCCAGGCCTCATCTCTGTTCATCTGGGCTGCTCCACAGGCTGGGAGGCTCAAACACCAGACATTTGTTTCTCGATTCTGGAGGATAGGATGTAGGAGACAAAGGCATCAGTGGGTAGAGTGTCTGGTAAAGGGTCTACGTCCTGCTTGGTAGATGACATCGGCTCACCTGCCTTCTCGCTGCAGCACGGCCTCGCTTATAGAGGCTGCCATGCCATCCAGGCTCCATCCTCTCGACCAATCACCTTCCAGAGGCCCGCCTCCTAATTCCACTTTGATGTTGGAATTTCAACATATGAATTGGGGGAGGGGATACAATAACCCATAATACTCCCTGGATGGCTGTACTTACAAAGGGGTCAGGCCTGAGGAAAGTCAGCGAATTTTGCCCTCCACCCTTCTCTACTAAGAACAATAAATGCTGAGGCTGAGAGATGCCAAAGGGCGAATTCAAGCTTTCTTCCTCCTCAGCTTTCTGGAAATAGTGGAGTGAGGTGGGCATCAGTGAGGTGTGGGCTCCTCAGCTCCTGCTGCTGGCCTGGGGCTGGCTGTCCCCCTGCGCGTGACTGTCTCCCAGTGGGCTGACAGTGACAGACACAGCACCTGGCTCTGTCTATTCTGGCCACCCTCCATCCCTGACACACAAACATTCATGCAAAAAATGTCGGCTGTTCCAGCCTTGAACAGTGACTCAATGAACTCAGTAAGCCTAGGCATCAGGGAATCTCACTCTGTAGCTCTTTCCAAACTTACTTAATAGCTGTACCTTGGCTCTAATCAGGAAGCAATCTAAGAGCTTCTTGCATCTTTAGCCAAAATTGCCAGAACTTTCTGGAATAATTTATGAAAAACTGACTATATCAGCTATGCATAAGCTTTGCTACATTTCAAAAACATCCAGAGTAATATTAAAGATGTTGTTGTTGTTCTTAGGTGCCTTTGAGTCAGTGTCCAACTCATAGCGACCCTATGTACAACAGCTGAAACACTATTGTTACTGCTTCTCTGATATTCATAGGATTTTCAATGGCTGATTGGATATGGGGAGTGGGTTGCCGGGTCCTTCTCCCAAATTAACAATATTAGTAATGATATTTGCTTACTTCTGTTCATCCGTTCACAATTTACCAAAAATTTCACAAACTTCTATAGCTTCACAGTCCTTTAACAGATGAGGAGAGTTATTGTCCTTTAAGTATGTAGAAGCTCACAGTTTCAGGACTATCTCAAGATCACAAAGCTAACAAACCACAGAGCATAGCTAATTTCGCTGTGGCCAGAAAGGGGAAAAGAAGAATGTCATAGTCTCAGTCATCAGCCTGGCTCCCCAAGGATTCGTTTGTAGGGTTTGCTTGGCTTTTAATTGTGCCTGCAAATGAAGAGCTAGCCACACTGCAGAGGGTTCCGGAAAGAGTCACTAAAATCATGGAACATTTTACTTGCATGCACAGTGACATTCCGTATCTGTTAATTGGCTTAATCTATAAATAAACGAGATGTTGTCAAGGTCTGCGCGTGCTGGGATGTGAGAAGTACCATCCTCATGTGCTTACAGCAAATACTTAAAGCAAAAGCGTCACTTGGCACCTCCACCCAGCGCGACCTTTCCGTGACTGAGAAGACATTTGCCTGAAGGCCTGCAACAGTGGCAGCTCAGCCAGGAGCCAGGTGGGACCCAGCTCAGCAATTTCCTCACAAGCACAGACAGGACAGGGAGTGACCTCACTGTTTACTGAACAGCTACCATATGCTGGGGGCTGGGCACCACGTTGGGTGCTTTAGACACATTTCTCACAGTCTTCCCAATGCCCTTCCCCCTGGGTCTATGGTTTCCACATGACAGAGGTTGAACTTCAGAGGGGCAGGAGGAAGCTGAAAGCCACAGTCACGAGCCCCTCCTCAGTGAGCTCACCTTGAGCTACGCTGCCCAGCAGATGCTTTCAAGGCAGAGTTCCAGTCTTCAGAGACATTAGTAATTGTCGATTAAAAATAAAAGTTTAAGAAATACAATCAGTCAGTCAGATGATGTGATGTGTGCCTGTCATCCTAAGGAATCAGGAGACTGAGGCAGGAGGATTGTAGGTTTGAGGCCAGAGGTAGCCTGTGCAACTTAGGGAGGCCCTGTTTCGAAGATAAAACATAAAAAGGGGCTGGGGTGTGGCTCAGTGGTAAAGCACTGGTTAACATGGGTAAGGCCTTGGGTTCAACCTCCAGCACTGCAAATAAATAAATAAACAATCAGAACTTCATGAAGCCAAGAAAATTTATGCACAGCATATAAAACTGGACATATTTAGTATAGATCTCAAAACCAAGGAGTCCAGCTGCTACAGATAGTCTGCTAGAGAGCAAGAGTTGTGGTGTGACGCTGCTATTCCCATAGTTTACAGATAAATATCCACGAGTCAGTTTCCCTTGGAGCCTGAAGGAGCCCAAAGCCAGATGACCAGGGAAGTCCCCAGCCAGAGCAGCCTGTGACTCTCTCACAAGCCCACAGGGCTCTGCTCCAGCAGTCTCCTCTGCACTGGCCCTTGACTCTGCCCCAGTGCTCTTATATTTACCTCTGAGTCTGGGTTCATGCTTTGGTCCAAAAGCAAACTGAACTCTGGATCTCTTTCTGTGTAAAGCATGAGAATAGCACTAGAATGCCTCACACACCCCTCCATCACAGATGACCTTCTGCAGCAGTGTTCCTCTCTTTTTATAGCCTGCTGGAGCAATGACAGATTTTACAGCCTCCTCCTAGGAAAAGGCTTTTCCTGCTTATGGTCAGCGCTAAAACTGGCTCCCCAATTGCTCAGCCCAAGTCTTGCTGTCTCGGTCTGTTTTGTGTTACTATCACAAAATACCTGAAACCAGACAATTTATAAGGAATAGAAGTTTATTAGGCTCGTGGTTCTGAAGGCTGGGAAGTCCAAAAGCATTATGCTGGTCTGTGTCAGCATCTGGTGAGGACCTTCTTGACATATCATAATATAGTGTTGGGCATTGAATAATGAGACAGAGCAAGCCTTGTCTGGACCTCTTTTCCTCTCCTTATAAAACACTAATGCCATCAGAGCCTATAGACATAACCCTGTGGCATCCGATCCCATCAGATCCCGAAAGCTATACAGGGTCGGGCCTGGTTAGTACTTGGATGGGAGACCACGTGCTGTAGGCTTGGGAGAACGACCCGGCAAATCACTCCCAAAAATCAATCTGCCATTGAAAAGCCTATGAGTAACAGAGAAGCACTGACAATAGTGTTTTGCCTGTTGTATGTTGGGTTGCTATGAGTCAGACACTGACTCGATGGCACCTAACAACAACAACAACAACAACGTCATCAGAGGGTCCTGCCACCATGATCTCATCTAACCCTAATTAACTCCTAGAGGTTCCACCTCTAAATGCCATTAGCACATGAATTTGGGCATTAGGTCTCCACTGCATGAACTTTTGGGCACCTTCTTGTGGACCTGCAAACCCAGCACTTTCCTAATGGCCCTCGTTAGCCAGTCCTCCGACCAATGTGGTCAGGACACTGTGGTTTTCCATTTCATCCCCAGGACCTCTGGGCTCCCACACTTTCTGCTTCAGCCCCCACAGTCCCACGTCCATCTGCCCTGGAGACTAGAGGCTGAAGAACACCAGGGAGGACTTTGCATCAGTACAAAGCCCGGCACAGAACAGGTGTTCATGGCTTTTTGAGTGGCTGAGGAAGACTGTGTCCAGCAGACTCCCTAAGAGGGGGACTCCCCCATTCATCTCCAGAGCTCACTTCGAGGCCCAGCAGCTACTCAGGTAAACCAGAGGATGCAAACCTGAATATCTCAGGACCAGGAAGGCGCCTAGAGCAGCGAAGACAGCAGAGAGCCGTGGAATATCAAGAACAGGAGGCGGACTGCCCAGCTCCCGTGAACAGTCTCACAGCAAAGCTGGGCACTGGTGCAAGAGAGCGCGGTCCCGCTGTGACTAGATCATCAGACTTTTCTAAGAATTGAGGAAGTTGCCATTGATTCTCATGTCAAGCTTCCCTGTGCAGCTCAACAACACATGTGTAGCCCGAATCCCACCTCCTCCTCTGCTCTGCACAAGGCATCCTGTGGAGAAGCTCGGGGCCTGGTGAGTGGCTACAGGGACAGCTTACGAGGTAAGTGTGACTTGGCCCCGGAACCTCCTCCTCTGACCCCATGTCCCATGGCTGTGTGAATTTCCATGGAGTTGGCTCTGGCTTCAGAAGCAGCCATGCTGAGGGTCTCACCTCCCTCTTTCTCATTTTCAAGCTCAACAAGTGGCTCCAGGTCACTGGTCTATAGTTTCTAAGATCTAGTCTCCTATTCCTTATAAGACCAGCTACTGCTCACACCCTGTTGTTGTTGTTAGGTGCCCTCAAGTAGTGTCTGATTCATAGTGACCCTTATAGGGTTTTCAGTAGCTGATTGTTTTGAGATTGCCTTGGGAGTGGATTGCCACATCCTTCTCCCATGCAGTGTTTACCCTAGCAAGCTATAATTCAAAGCTGGCCCCATGAGTTCAGTGTGTATTGTATTAGAACACGAGTCGTCTTTATCACTTTGTAGGTCCTCATTACAAGGAATTGTCTCATGCTCACGATCACCCACCAGCCTTGTGTGAATGTTAGACGGGAGCAACAGGGAGACGAGGAGGTGGACTGTTGGCAGGAGGGTGCCCGGAGTCCTCCATGTCTGAGACACAAAATGTCTGTGTGAAAGCAGAGCACAGACCTCTCCGTCTCCAGCAAGCCAAGTCCCAAGGAACCAGAGGCCATCGATGTGTATCAGGACTTTAAATTGTTTTCGTAATGTGCATTAAATTGCAATTATCTGCATTAAATTCATTAGCTATTGTACCACCTAATTATCCTATGTTTGCAGAGATCTGAGAATCCATGGAGCTTCCCTTCCCGAGTGAAAACACTTTGCATGAGCCGCACCTCTGACCCTCAGCTCCTGCCAGTGCTTGGAGGTGGCAGGTATGCCTGAGTCACAGCAGCCTATCCTCGGAAGTTCAGAAACCGACTCAAGTGGACAGGGGAGAGACAGTGAGGGAGAGGAGGTCCGGGGCTGCTGAGACTTCAGAAGGTGGATCTCACCTCTGCTTCAGGCTGCAGGCTGCCCCTTCCCTGGCCTTCTGGCTCATAGCTGTAGAAGTCCCGTGCCCTCCAGGGACCACCGCAGGCTCCGATGCTATCTGTGTTCTATAACAACCGGGTATGGAGCTGAACCCCTTAGAATTTCCAATCTCCCATTGCTGCTTCTCTGTTTGCATGGAACAGGAGGGACTGTGTCCCCCAGCAGCACAGAATCATCTAAGGACCCGAGAAACTTGGGTCTCTGATCCGACTCCCTCCTCTTTCACACCGCAAGACTGAAGCCCTGATTATGTGGGTTTCTCACCCAGCTGGGAAGAGGGGGAGCCAAGTCTCAAGTTCAGATCCTCAGCTTTGGTGCTTATTCTCCACCATCCAGGTAGGACATTTGGAAACCGAACTCTGGGCTCTTTCAGGAGGGCTCTGTGCACAGTGAGATGGCGAAATAGTCTGTTTATAGCCACTTATTCCCTTGTTCCTTCATTCTATTATTCCATGAGTGTCTGCTCCACTCCAGTGTCTGTGTTCCCAATGCTGAGCAGAACAGAGTCCATGCTTCCATGCAGTTCACAAATCAGCACGGGAGACAGATGGTATTTAATATAATTACATAAATAAATACATAATTATCCACTTATAGAAGGAAGCAAGAGGGAGGGAGGAGGTGGAAAAGAGAATGCAGAGTGCTGCGTGTAATCATAGGGATCAAGAACAACCCCCCTGCACACAAGGAGCAAAACTGGAGATCTGAAGAATGTGAGCAGCAAACCAGCCTCAGAGGGAAGGGGGCAACCACTCCTCAAAACAGGGGCACCAAGGTCTTGCTTTGTCTCTGCTCAGGGGAAGTGGATCTGGTGAGGTTGGCCAATTGCCATCAGAACAGCCTTAACAACCGAAACAATATTCCCCACTTTGCAAAGGAGAAAATGCAGATTCCATCAGAATCTGAATAGCTTCCAATTTCAAGTGGGTAACATAGCAAATAGATTGGGGATTAAATTCATCTCTTTGAGATACAATTTCCTCATTCACAAAACCAGAACAAAAGTGCCACGCCGGGTTGTTAGTAGGGATTAAACATATTATATGGTCTCCCTCTCCATTCCCCTTCCCTGCCTCCCTCTCTCCCCCTCTCTCTCCCCCCCCTCCCTTTTTCATCCAGGGCCTTATACATGTAGGCAAGTGCTCTACCACTAAGCTACATTCCCAGTCCTCAGTTTGTTCACACAGAGTCTTGCTATGTAGCTCAGGCTGGCCTTGAACTTGTGAGCCTCCTGCCTCCACCTCCCAAGGGCTGGGATCACAGATGTGTGCCACAGAGCCTGGCTTTATTAGGTTCTTGACACAGAATAGGTGCTCGACCTTGTTTGCTAGGGCAGTCATCCCAAGACCACTGACCGATTGGATTTGACAACAGAAATTCATATTCTCACAGTATGGAGGCTGGAAGTCCGAGCTCAAGGGGCCAGAGGGCTGGTTTCTGATGAGGCCTCTCCTCCTGGCTGGTAAACAGCCACCTTCTCTCCATGTCCTTGCATAGTCCTTTCTGTGTGCCCCTCTTCCTCCTCTTCCCACATGGATGCATGTACCAAAACATTCCCCCACACCCCATAAAAAGACATACAATTAGTGTCAATAAAAATACTAACTTAAAAATCAAAATAGAAGACAGAGGACAAGAAGAGGTAATGAGATGACAGATGATAAACATAGCGTAGTGATTGTAAACAGAGATATGTGGCCTCTCTCAAGCTGTTTAAAGATTTTTTTTTTTAGTTAGTATTAAGTTGCACAAAAATTTGTTTCTGTAATAAAAAGAGACTGAGAAGTTATAAAATAAATAATTGGATCCAATTATACCAGTCAAATGCAAACAAAAGAATAGAGAGTTAATTCTGGATAGCATAGTATTTAAAAGTAAAAAAAAAATGTATAAGACTTGCAAGCACATAAAGCAAAACCTGTAAAAAAATAATACATGAGAAATGAAACACAAACATGCCTGGGTGGTGGAATGTAATTTACCATTGTGAACCTATTGTAGACCCAAGGATACAGAAATTCGGTGAGGATGTGGAAAATGGTTGCAACTTATGTGTGTTTTTAAAAATATAAAAGATGAATAGCAGATACTAAATTCATGAAAATAATTTCCTCTGGACACCTGAGAAGATGCAGATGTGAATGCACACCGTACCTCTGATGGCTTCATGCCGAATCTTGTAACCCACAGGCATAGAGTGCTTTTTCTTTTGAAGTATATATACTCGGTCTAAGCAAAAAACAATTATATATTAAATCATAAAGAAAAGAATGTATACATATGCAAGAGAAGCAGTTTATAGATAATATTTTGATATCATAATTCAGTAAGTTAAGCATTCACAATTTATGCTAAAAAGAAAAAAGCTCAGACATGTTGAAACTAAAAATAACACCCTGTGGGGTGCTAAGACAAAGAGGAGATTAAGTGACTGGGAGGAGAAGGAAGATGGAGGGATAACAAGCAAGAATTGGAAGATTTTGGAATTGAAAGTCCCAGCAAGGAAAAATAGAAGAAATGAAAAATAAAAGAAAAAATTGGAAATAGAGAAAGAATAGAATGAGAAGGAAATGAAACACAAGAAGAAAAGCAGAAAAATGTAGAGCTGAAAAGTTCTAAACCTCAACTTAGACAAGCCAGGTTTATACCTCCTTCCAACACACACAAGCCTGCAGCCGCGTCTTTGTGGGGCCTGATCTCCTTAGATCTCGGAAGCTAACCAGCATCAGGCCTGGATAGTACTTGAATGGGAGACTATCTAGGAACACAAGGTACTATAGGCTTGGGAGAAGGACCTGACAACCCACTCCCAAAAAACAATCAGGCATTGAAATCCCTATAGATATCAGAGAAGCACTACAATAGTGTTTCATCTGTTGTGCATAGAGTTGCTATGAGTCGGACAGTGACTTGAGGGCACCCAACAACTATAACCAACACACACAACTCTGCGACTCTGGAATGTATAATTTCTCTGAGCCTCATTTGCTCATGTTCCTCATCTGTAAAATATGGATAAGGACAGTACCCTGCTAGGGCCATTGAAAAAAATAAATAATGCCTGGACAAGCACAAAGCCCAGGATCTGTGGAATAATAAGGGTTAGTACATCTGTTGTAGTAAGAATATTAGTAGTCAAATGTAGTAGTGTCACTGAAAACCAGAATTTTGAAAGGAAAACAAACCAAACAGGCCCCTAGTCAATGTTTTAACAATATGTAAACCACAAAACAATTAGAAATGAGAATGGAAAGTTGTTGTTGTTAGGTGCTGTGCAGTCATGCAGTTGGTCTGACTTATAGAGAGACCCTTCATATAATAGAACAAAACACTGCCCAACACTACTGTCAGTGCTTCCCTGCTATTCACAGGGTTTTCGGTGACTGATTATTTTGGGATTGGGTTTCCAGGTCCTCCTCCCAAGCCTACAGCACCCACTATTCCCACGTGGTCTCCCATCCAAGGACTAACCAAGCCCCACCCTGCTTAGCTCCAAGACCAGACGGGATCTGACACCAGAGTGGTACGGCTGCAGGCATGCAAGTGTAGTAATAATAACGGAATAATTTTAACTGTGTGACAATATTACATGTAGTTGTATAACAGATTTACAAATTTCAAAGGTAGATATTCTTTACACACGTGTGTGTGGGTGTGAGTGTCCAGAGGATTGTGTAAGTAACACACACTCACTGATCCTCCAGACAGACAGGATGAAAGGCAAAAGGGAAACAAGGATAAGTCATTAAAATTTCCCAAAGATTCTAATGGATTTACTTATAAATTTATGCAAATAACTTAGGGCTTTCAAACTCCACCAATACTGACAAATCATAAGCATTAAAGGAAAAATTCATCCTATTCACTTCACACCTCCACACTTAATAAAGAGATCATAACACCCCCAAACAAACTTTATATTGACTAAAAATTAAGTAGAAAAAGAAAGCTAGAAATGAATTGAAGGAAAATATCTTATAATATTTTTATGGGTCGACGGTTGGGGATTATTTCTTAAAGACAAAAAACACAAACCATAACAGAAAAATATTTTTAAACTTTACCACACCAAAATTAAAATCTTTGTTCTAGTAAAAAACAGTAATGTTAAAGGAATAGACTACAAAATATATTTGAGAATATATAATCAAATAATTAATTTATAGAAATCTAAAGAACTTCTACAAATCAGTATAGAAAAAAAAAGAAGACATTAAAAAAAGAAAACCAGAAAGAGCAAGGGAAAAAAGAGCTGGTGATTCCAAAATGAGAAAAAGACACTGGTTTATAAATACATGGAAAGATATTCAACTCATTAGTAATCAAAGAAAAGCATTTCACATCCATTAGATTGGCAAAAATAAATAAATAAATAAATAAATAATGTAATTGTCCATATTGGTCTTGCAGAGGCTGTGTGGAAGCAGGTCCTTTCATCCTCCACTGGTAGGCATGTAAATTTGGATAATAACATTCAGAGCAAATTGACATTCTCCAGGATAATTGAAAACATTCACAGTGTGACCCTGTATTTCAGCTCCAAGGCTAGCCTTTAGAGAATCTCTGGGACATGTTCTGTAAGGGGGAAGAATCATTACAGAATTGTTTGAAGCAGCAAAAAGAATTGAAAAGCACTTGAATGACGATAGAGAAATCGGTAAATAAAATGTGGTAATAAAAGTCAA
This sequence comes from Pedetes capensis, assembly GCA_007922755.1. Lineage (NCBI taxonomy): Eukaryota > Metazoa > Chordata > Mammalia > Rodentia > Pedetidae > Pedetes > Pedetes capensis. Next base: position 152,923 of record VMDO01002183.1, read on the forward strand.
GTTGCTGAATGTTCCATACAGTATATTACTTTCGATGGAAATTTTAGAAAACACGAGGAACACCGTAAATCTTTCATGGATTCATATGTGTGTTTTTAAAAATATAAAAGATGAATAGCAGATACTAAATTCATGAAAATAATTTCCTCTGGCCACCTGAGAAGATGCAGATGTGAAATAAGAGTGCCACAGCCTGGATCTTGACTGCCTCCCAAAGGCCATGTGTTGACAGTTGGGGCCCCAGCCCACGGCACCCTGAGAGATGGGGCAACCTTGGAGAGGTCAGTGGGGATGTGCCTTGGAGTGGGTACTGAAACCGGGCCCCTCCTCCCTCCCTCTGCTTCCTGGCTGCCATGAGGTGAACGGGTTTCCTCTTCCCTGAGCCCCCACCCTGACCTTCTGGCTCACCACAGGACCCAAAGCACTAGGACCAAGAGACCATGGACTGCACCCTCTGACACCATATGCCAAATAAACTTTTCCTCCTCTTGTTTGTCTCAGGTGTTTGTCACATGACAGAAAGCTGACTAACCCCAGGCGTTTCTTCCTTCAGCTGCGGTACAACACGTCTCACTTAGATTTCATCATCTGACTCGCTCAGTGACATGGAGCACATTCCCATCGTGCGGCCATCACTTCCACCCCTCTCTGGAACTCCTTCCATCTTGCACAATTGACACCCTGTGCTCATTAAATGCCACCATCCTATGACCCTCATCTGCCCCTGGCAACCGCCATTCTCTATTTCTGAGTCTGACTACTGTAAGTATCACATGCAAATGAGATCACACGGTATGTTCCCTTTTGTGACTGGCTGACGTCACATGGCATCACACCTTCAGGTTTCAGCCATGTTGTCCTGTGTCCACTCTTCCTTCTGTTTTAGAGCTGAATGTATGCCAAAATAATGCGGATATGCCACACTTTGCTGACATATTCATCTGTCAGTCGTCACCAGAGTTGCTTCTACGTTCCCACTATCGTGAATAATAATGTTGCAAGTGTAAGTGTTCAAATATCTCTCAGTTTTTGTTCTTTTCAATAGATACTCACAAGTGCAATTAATGGAGACTTATTTTTTTCATCTCTAAAGTTAGAATCAGGCTGGGATTTAGCTCAGTTGGTAGAGCACTGCTCTGCAGTCTCTGAAGTCCCGAGTTCGATTCCCAGCACCGCAAAATGGGAGAAGGATATGTCAACACACTCCCAAGGTAATTCCGAAAGAGTCAGCCATTGAAAACCCTATGAGGGTCTCTATGAATTGGATACTGACTCGATGGCACCTAACAACAACAACAACAACAACAAAGTTAGAATCTTTCAAAATAAACAAAATGAGGCTTGAAGCAAATACGCCAAAATGTTGACAAGCTTTCAATTCTAGGAGTTGCACAACTTTTGGCAGTTTGGGCAACTTTGTAGATTTCTCAAAATAAAGAAGGAAAACTTAAAGGAAATCACAGGATCCAGAAAGACTATAAACCCATCGCCATTCTGCGTATAAAAAGATCTTAAAGTACAAACCATGCGCTGTGATTTGAATCTGAAATGTTCCCTGAAGGATCATGTGTTAAAAGATTGGTTGGCAGCTGAGGGGTTTGGGGAAGTAGCAGGGTCAAGAGAGTGTGAACATAGTAAACCAATCCCCTGCTGGAGTCAGAGCTGAATGGGAAGTGGTAGGCACTGTGGATCATGGGCTGTGATGGAGGAAGGGGCTGCTCAGGGTGTGCAGCCCTGGAAGGGTTTGTCTGCTTGCCAACCTTCTGCTCTCTGCTTCCTGCCAACCATGAGGTGATCAACTGTCCACCACACCATGGTGTGTCTGCCTTACCACAGGCCTAAAAGCAATGGAGCCAAGTGAACGTGGACCGAAACCTCTGAAGCTGTGAGCCAAAATAAACCTTTCCTCCTTTAAGATGCTTTCCTCTGGCATTTTGTTACACTGACAAGAAGCTAACTAACATACTAAGCAAATCAATAATAAGTAAACAACTATTCCATGGACAAATGCAGTTTATCCTATGACTGGAAAGATGAAGCCCTGAGAAATCTGTTAGAACTCCTTATTAGCTCAAGCAAGAGCCTTGTGGTCCTTTTAATAGTGACAAAATGTTATTTGCTCCAGTTATTTGGTGCAGTCCTAATAAAATATGCCTTTTAACCTTGGTAAAGTGTGCCCTGTAGATGAGGTTATCAGCATGGCCTTAGGAGCCAAGCTGATTCATGTCTTCTTTCTGCTGTTGACCTGGGCAGTCGCCAATCTCTCTGTGTCCTATGGCCTCATCCATAAAACAGAAATAATCATTTGGCATGAGGATCGAATGAAGCGACATGTATTTAAAGTGTAGTACAGTGTCTGGACATAGGCTATGACCAAGACAGGGTGTGTGTTGGTGGTGGTGTCACAACAAAAACACTATCGTTAGCCCAATACCCTCAACGTTACACTCAAGGTGCAACTGGGCAAACAGGTATTCCCTCTCAACTCAGGAACAAAGAGTGCTCTATCACCAGGTCATTTCACATGATCTTAAAATAACATAAGAAAGAAAAGACACAGTAATAGACATAGATCAACTAAAAGAGAAACTGCCACTATGACTGCATAACTATAGAAGCAGAAGATTTCAACTGAAAATCTCCAGAATTAATCTCTTCAATGTAGTAAGTTGACCAGATACTCTATATTTAATAAAATAGTAACTTCCTTGCACATATTTAATAAAATAGTAACTTCCTTGCAACATTGCACACTGGCAATGTTGTTGTTGTTAGGTGCCATCAAGTCATGCCCAACTCATATCAATCCTCACAGGGTTTTCAATGGCTGATTTGTGTCAGGATTGCTTCGGGAGTGGTTTGCCACATCCTTTTCCTGTTTTTATGGCTCTGGGGATCAAACCGAGGTCCTCAGGGACTGCAGAGCAGCACTCTACCAACTGAGCTAAATCCCAACCCCGACACTAGCAATAACCAAATAAAATATATATTAAAAAAGATATCCCATCTAAATTATAGCAAAACACACATTATTATAACACACTTCTTGTGAATAATCTTTACAAACACATTTTGGACAAATTTTAAAAAATTGAATAAAAGTAGAAAGCATAATACCTTCCTGAATTGCTCCAACAGGATTATATTATAACACGTTGGTTTACCTAAATAAATCTATGTTGTAGTTGTTGTTGTTAGGTGCTGTCCAGTTGTGTCTGACTCATAGCGACCCTCACAGGGTTTTCTGTGGCTAATTGTTTCAGGATTGTCTCGGGAGTGGATTGTCACATCCTTTTCCCATTTTTACAGTGCTAGGAATCAAACCTGGGACCTCAGAGACTGCAGAGTGATGCTCTACCAACTGAGCTAAATCCCAGCCCCACAAAATAAATCTATAGATTGAATATAATGCAAAAATAAACTTTCTGGGGATTTTCTGGGAACTGGAAAAGTCCTTAATATTCAGAAGAAAGAATAAATAGGATAGACTACAAGGAAATTCTGGGATGCAAAGCTCTGCTAGAAACTGAAATACATTGTAAATCAACAATAATAAAAGAATAAGTACCTATATAGGAGACAATAGATATAATCACTGTTTGTGTGACTTTTCTGTATGTATAACAAACAAAAGAGCCAGCAAAAAACTAGTTGTTGTTGTTAGGTGCTGTCAAGTCATGTCTAACTCATGGCAACCCTAATAGGGTTTCTTTTTTTGTTGTTGTTGTTGTTTTTTGTTTTTGCGGTACTGGGGGTTGAACCCAGCGCCTCGCGCTTGCATGCTTTGCAAGTGCTGGACCACTGAGCGGCACCCCAGCCCATTTTTTCTTTTCTTTCTTTCTTTCTTTCTTTCTTTTTTTTTTTTTTGTGGTACTGGGGGTTGAACCCAGGGCCTCGCGCTTGCATGCTCTGCAAGTTCTGGACAACTGAGCTGCACCCTCAGCCCATTTTTCTTTTTTCTTTTCTTTTCTTTTTTTTTAACTTTTTGAGACAGGGTCTCACTAAGTTACGCAGACTGCCTCTGGTCTCAAACTTGTGATCCTCTTGCCTCTGCCTCCCAAGCCGCTGGGATTACAGGCGTGCGCCACAATGCCAGGCTCCCATTTTTTATTTTCTGAGACAGGGTCTCACTAAATTACACAGACTGCTTCTGGTCTCAAACTTGGGATCTTCGTACCTCTGCCTCCTGAGTCACTGGGATTACAGGTTTGTGCCACCGCACCTGGCTTCCCTCATAGGGTTTTCAGTGGCTGATTGTTTTGGGATTGCTGTGGGAGTGGCTTGCCACGTCCTTCTCATTGGTAGAGCATCACTCTGCAGTCTCTTAGGTCCTGAGTTCGATTCCCACCACTGTGCAAATGGGAGAAGGACATGGCAATCCACTCCCAATGCAATCCTGAAACAATCAGCCACTGAAAACACTATAAGGGTCGCTATGAGTTGGACACGACTCGATGGCACCTAACAAGACAAGGTCAAAAAACTGGAGGTGGGGCAAATTAGTCAACATAAGGTGTATGAAATCAAAGTAATTTAGAAGAAAAAGACCCACAACTCATACATCTCTAACAGAAACAAATTTCAGCTGGATTTTTTAAAAAAATGACCACAGAAAATTAGGATAAAAATGAATGCATAGCAGATGATAGGAGTAATTATAAAGGGAAAGATAGGTAATTTACAGCATTAGAAAACACAAACATGTCTGTGTTTTCCAAAAATAATAATGGAAGGCAAATAAGAAAACCAGGACAAATACTGTGAGCGGCCTCGCTTTGTGTTGCCCTCCCTCACTCCCTCCCCCCGTACCGCATCAGGAGGTGGGATGGACATAATTCACCTCCCTGTGTCTCGCGCTGAATGCTCTGGCCCCACAATAAATGTGGAACCGCTGAACCAAGCCATTAATTATATTCGGGGCAGAAGGAAAATGGCTATGGATACAAGATGAGATCCAACTGGTAAACAGACACATGGAGGAAGGGTTCAGCTCCCCAGCAATCAAAGCCTTGCAAATCAAAACAACCAGGCACTCCTGATGTACTCCTACTTCATTAACCAAAAGGCAAACAAGGTCACAGCCTGATGGCCTCACGCTGCAGGGCAGTCAGGCCTGGCCACTCCCGCCCCTCGCTGGAGAGAAAAGTTGCTTAAGATTTATCCTGATGGCTCAGCATTGCTGCTGTTTTGATTTGCTTATAAAAAATAAAAAAAATAAAAAAAACGAAGCATAAGTAGCCTGGCTGCCAGAGATCATGAGCGCCCCATCCTTTCCCAGCAGCAGCCACAGCAAACCCTCGAAGGGCAGTTTTAATTTCCTCTTGCTGCTCATCTGGGGTCTGGTTTCCCAGGCAGCCAAGGTGCTGGGTGAACGCAGGGAGACCCATCCATCAATTTTGTTGCTGCCATAGCAGGGCGATTTTGAATCTTGCAATAAAACAAGATTAATGGACTTGACTTCAGTCGCTGTGACATTTCAACGATGAAGGCTGTGTGCACCAGGGTTCTTCACCTCCCTCCTTATTGTCTCCCAGCGATTTTGTAATCATGATCTAGGTCCCCTTTGCTCCCTCGGACTCCTGAAGAGAAGAACTGTGTGAGAGGAAAATGTAGCATGCCCTCTGAAAAGCCAGATCTCGCTGGTATCTTCATCTTCAAAGGCTAATGAGAATGTTAATGTGAAACCAGCTCTCACATCCTTGCTAGTGGGGTAAAGCACTATTTACTTAATCATTTCATCCATCCACATGCACCTCCCACTCACCAGCACTGTGGAGGACCCTGGGAGGGCAGAGAATTACCACAGCTTCCTCTTTCCATGCTTCTGGTTTCCACAGTTTTAGTCACTCTTAGTCAACTGGGGTCCAAAATAGTCAATGGAAAATTCCAGAAATGATCCATAGTTTAAAACTGCATACCACTCTGAGTAGGTGTTGAAATTTCCGGTCACCCCACTCTGTCCTGTTTTGGACATAGATTGTCAGGTTGTCCAGAGCATCCGTGTTGTATACTTGACTTCTCAGTCTCTTACTAGTTGAAACAGTTATCAGGTAGACTGGTAATATTTCAGTCCTAGAGTTCAAGCAACCCCTATTTTAGTTAACAAGGCACAAAGAAGAAGGGTGGTAATGCTGTTGTTTTATTACAGTATACTGTTATAATGGTTCTATTTCATTAGTAGTTATTTTGGTTAATATCTTACTGTCCCTAATTTATTGTGCCTTATTGTAGATGTATACATGTTGTCAGGTACCATCGAGTCTGACTCACAGCGACCCTCAGGGTTTTCAGTGGCTGATTGTGGAATGCATACATATGTATCACAAAAGCCTAGTCTGTCTAGGGTTCAGTACCATCTGTGGTTTCAGGAAGGTATTCCCCATGGCTAGGGGGCCAACTTAAGTAGGCGATATCCACTCTGAGGGAGACAGAGGCATCCAGACCTGGGGGATGTGGTTCTCAGCAAAAGTGTAAGGGAAGAGCAAATGAGATGGAGTGGGTGGGATGGGCTCCTTGGGGAATGTGGGACTTGCTAGATTTTGGGGGCAGTGTGCATTCCCTCAGGGAGGCAAGCAGTGTGGGGGGAGGACGAGGAGTGGGTTTGAAGGCATGGGCCTGAGGTGACCCTGCTATCTCAGGGCCACGTGGCTTGCTGTGGAAACTGTCTTCCCCTGTATCTCCAGACCCTCCTGCTGCCTCCAGAGCCTCCCTGCCTCCTAGCCCCCAGAGGGAGGGATCGGCCCTTCCTTGGGTTCCTACGCCCCGGACTGAAGTCCCCACCGTCATACAATGGATGGCCTCATAACTAGTAATTTATTACTTTAAATTTATATTAGATGATCCTTTGTGTGTCCGTCTCCTATTCAAGATACTGAGCTTTGTGCACAGTGGTGCAATGTCTGGGACATGGTAGTTTCTCTGAAAATATTTCTTGTATTTCAGACAAATTAGTCTAGCTGAATGTGCAGACAGGTCTGCAGCAGGAAGGGGAGAGGAGGGGGAGCCGCAGCAGGTAACAGCTCACTTCCTGCCAGGTGCGGAAACGCAGCTTGCCTGTGCCCATTTACTTCACAACTCGCCTGGGAGGGAAGCCCGGCTCACCGCTCACATCCACACCTCACAGAAGGCAGCACCGGGGACTCAGGGGAGCTCTCAAGGGATGAGGGCAGGGCAGTGCCAGGTTATGGGGCCAGGGATGCTGTCACCATGCTGGGTAAACCCTTGACAGCCAGAGACCTGCCACTGCAGGTGACTAGTGGCTTAGAACCCTAAAGAGGGGAATCTAGCACCAACCCCTACTCAATAAGAGAATGGTCATAAGTATCTTTAACAACAGTTGCTTATTTCTGCTTTTTCAAACTCAGACTTCAGGAGGTGACAGGACAAGCTATGGTTTAAAGTGCTGCGGGCAGAGACAATTTAAAAGAAAGCAACGAAGTCCATGAATTCTATTGCTTTGGGATTAATCATAATAACAGTAGTAATAAGCTAGAGATGTGGCTCTGAAGTAGAGAGTCTAGCTAGTATAAGCAAGACCCAGGGCTCCATCTCCAGGTCCACAAAATAATAATGAGGAGAAGGTGGAGGAGGAAGAGGAGGAGAAGGAGGTGGGGGGAAGTGGAGGGGAGGAAGGGGAGAAGGAGAAGAAGACTGCCAAGCATATGACAAGTGTTATCTCTTTTACTTCTTCCAACAATCCTATGAGCCAAGTTCTATTACTATCACCTCCACTAAAATATAAGACCGAGGGTCTGTTACTCCAACAACCACAACAAAAACTCCCGAGAGAGAGAGAATCACCTCACTGAGATGCCAAAGTTAAGGCTGTGTGAGGTTAAGGTTTCTTCACATAAAAAATGTGAAGAAAAATGGGATGGCACCACCACTGTCAGAAAAAGAGTTCAAGAGTAAAACATTATGGAGATGGAGGGAATCACAATTTTTTGTTGTGAGGTCTAATTCAGCAAGGCAAGAATCCTGAACAAGTTGCATTGTAAACAGGTAACATTGCATTTAAACATATCTTTTAAGAGAAAAAAATGACAGAGGAACAATGAGAGAGATCAATACACTTCCTCTAGAAATTCACAGATGAGAAAAGCATATTATAAATAAGAATACAAAGGACTTAAATAATAAAATTAGTAAGGTCAATTTAAAAAAAATTATAATTTGGCTCCTATAAACTTTATGCCACTTTTTGGTTCCCACAAACATGGTCTATGTTGGATTGCAAAGAAAATTTTGACAAAAGCCTCTCCAAAGTAGAAACTACATAAACTCATTTACTAAGCCTAATAAATTTATTTTATAATCATTTGAAATTTTTAAAAAGCAATCTCCTGGACAATTCTAGGGTAAAAGAAGAATCAAAATACCAATTATAAGATGCTCAGACAAATAAAAATGAGAATGCTACCCATAATACTTAAGCAGTCATCTAAAACAAAATTATTGCAGTAAACATAGTTATTACTAAAAGAGAAATTAATATAAATTAAGTATTTAACTCCATATACTAAAGACAGCTCAGAGGAGGAAAAAATGATGATATGAGATGCAATTAATAAGTAGTAAAAAATGTAACTGCAGCTGTAGCCCTGTGGCATGTGATCCCATTAGATCTCGGAAGCTAAGCAGGGTCGGGCCTGGTTAGTACCTGGATGGGAGACCGCCTGGGGACACCAGAAGCTGTAGGTTTGGGAGAAGGACCTGGCAACACCCTCCCAAAAATCAATCTGCCATTGAAAACCCTATGAACAGCAGAGAAGCACTAACAATAGTGTTTTCCCTGTTGTACAGAGGGTCAATATGAGTCGGATACCGACTCGACAGCACCTAACAACAACAACAACAACAAAAAATGTAAGACTGATAAACGCTTGCAGAGGCTGCTTTTTTACTAAACCCATAAACTACACAAAGCCAATCTAATCAGGAAAGGCAAGTCACTCCATTAATTAATTAATTTATTTATAATTTATTTTTGTAATACTTGGAGTCTGAAACCATGGTCTCGCACATACTCTGCAAGTGCTCTACCACTGAGCCGCACCCCCAGCCTCCTTTTTATCTGGAGTCGGTTATCACTAAGTTATGCGGGATGCCTCAGGCCTTGAGCTTTAGATCTTCCTGTTTCCATCTCCCTAGTAGTTGGGATTACAGGCCTGAGTGACTCTGCTCAGTGGGAAATGACTTCAAAGTTAGGCCTAAAGATAGATATCTAGCCATGGAAGGAAGATTATAAAGAACAATAATTTAAACTCTATCCTAACAGATTTGAGAATCTGGATTAAAAATACATTGAGATTGTACCCTAGAGACGCCTCCTGCCATGCAATGCCCCTCTGCATGCCTGCTACTCTGCCCCATAGTAGTCCCATGGCCTGTTTATAGAATCCTCAGGGCTCCCCAGACTGTCATTTTAAAGCCATTGGTCAATGAAAACACCAATTATCAAAACTGACCCAAAAAGAAATGGAAACAATAAACACTACAGTAAACATTGCTGAAACCAGAGAGAAAAAGTCTCCATTCTTCACTGAACCCTGAGCCAAGGGGAAGCAAGGACCACAACTTATTTATCTCAGCCGTACCTGTACTGAGAAGAAGAGTTAGAACTCTCAGCACTGAGATCTTGTCTCTCTTCCATCTCTGAAGTGATGAGACTCTAGAGAAGCTTTGGTAACACTATGATGGCAACAGTGCCTTACTCAAAAGCTTTCTGTGAGAAGTAATTAAAGTGACATGCCATTTGGACTGGCCCAGAGAAGGCTCCCATCGATGTTAGTCATTACTAATAGTCAAAGTAACAATTGAAATACTGTGGAATAAAATGAGGAAATTTCACTACAGAATGTAAAAGACTGGAATAAATGGAGAAGGAGTTTCATTTCCTGGGTGTTAAGACATAGTGCTTAAATGGTATCAATTTGCCCAATTTAACTTATATATTAAATGCTTTTTTAATCAGTAATAATGACAACCCCAACAATTGCAAGGTGGTGCGTGCTTCCCTGCTTTTCATATCTCATCTCATTTTACTCCCCCAATAGTCCTGCGATTTAAGGTTTAGCTCCATTCCATAGGTGAGGTCGTGGACACTGACAGGATTTCAATAACTTGCCAAAGACCCCATGTGCCAAAGGTGAAATGACCAGGCTTCAAGTGGGCTGCCCTGACATCCCAGACGATGTCTGGATGCAGATTATGTCTCTCCACCCCACAAAACACACACATGATGTAGAAGAGATGGCCACCTTCACTGTCAGCAAAGGACGGGCCATCTTCCCATCCCCCATCCTACCACACAGGTCAGGCCAGAGTGGGGAGACCAGGTCAGAACCAGGCACTTGCTGATATTGGCATGCAGAGACATGAATAACAAATTGATGAGACTGGTTTCCATGGAAACCATCCATCTGAAGAGTTATCTGTGTGTTCCGGGATGGATGAAGGAGCGTCTGAAATCTTAATTACCAGCCTGAAGAAAGCTTAGCGGTCAGGCTGGAAATCGTAAGATCTCATGGCTCAGTCTTTGTTTAAACACCTCTTGGGCTGGCAATGGGATGGACAAGAAGCTCAATTGCAGCTAGCAGAAGTTTTGTGGCCAAATAAGGAATTTTAGAAAAGTGAAGTCGGACGCGTCATTAGTACGCGTCCAGATCTATCTAGGAACAGGACTCATCTGAAAGGCAGTGCCCCAGACACTAAATTGCCTCTGTCCAGTCCTCCTTCCACCTGTCCCTCTGTGCAGCTGAGTGATGACCTCCCCTGCTCTTCTTCCCTGGCCTCTCTGCATCACCCTTCCTCCGCCTCCGGACCTGGGCTCTCCCCTCTCTGCTCTGGTCACTCCTTGGCTGCCCCTCCCTCCTCCATGCATTCCCTTCAGGGACCAGGACCTTGGGAGCCCCGCTGATGGGCTCCAGGTAGCACCTCCACACCTGACCCCATCTCCATCTGGGCGTCCCACAAGAACTGAACCCTCAGTCAAATGGAAATCCATGCCCTCCAGCTGCCTCCTCCTCCCTCCATGCTGGGCTTGGGCCCTAGAAAGAGACTCAGTGGCTCCTTTCTCTCTGCTCCACAGTCCCACCAGCGACCTGACAACACCCCTTCCTCCACAGCTATAGAGAGGCCTCTCTTCCCAACACTTCTATAAAACGTGAACAGGAGCCTGGTCATCCCACCCCCAATGCTGAAGGTGCCTCCGAGTGCGGCTGTTTGTACTTGCTCAGATCCGGTGACTTCCTAAATGCCCAGGCGGCCTTCACTGTTTCATAGCTGCCACTGTTGTGGCCATGTCCACGTGACCCATCACAATCTGACCCGGGTTTCATTCCTGTCTTCTCGTCTAACATCATTCTCTGAGGATGGCATGGAGCCCACTCCACCATCCACCACTCCACGTGGACAGCCTTTCCTGATCTCCCAGAGCTGGGCTCCTCACCCCAGTTAGGAACCAGGCCACAAGGCGGCAGGTGAGTGGTGGGTGAAGCCTATTCTGTATTCAGAGCGGCTCCATGTCAGCTCACAGTTCACCTGAGGCCATCATCCAACACCTGCCACCCCCAGCCAGGCCACAGAAAAATTGTCTTCCACCAAACCACTACCTGATACCAAACAAGGTGTGGGCACATTGTCCTAGAGAATCCACCTGGGCCCTGCCATGGGCTCACAGACAACGGGAAGGTGTGGCATAAAGACCACATGGGCCTACAGTTGCTGATAGCATGGGGGCCTGGCTTTGAGCTGTCACTCATCTGACTACTCCACCCCAGGCCCCTGCCGCAGCCCCCTAAGCCCACCTGCTTCAATAGCGCAGAAGCCCTTGTACCTTCACCTCACTCCCCATTCGACTGCACACGAGCTTCCGGGGACAGAAATGGCTATCTGTATATTCCTAGTGCCTGGCAGGACCAGGTACATGGTAGAAGCTCAGTAAGTCCAGAGTGGAGAGAAGGGGAGAGAGAAGGAGGGAGATAGGGTAGGAGGAGGAGGGAGAGGGTGGGAGGAGGAAAATGTTCTGGATTCTTCTCACAGCTAAACAGGACATTCTCGCTCTGACTTTGCACTCACCAAACAGCCTTCTGATTTGTAACTGGCCTCCTGAGCACTATCCCGGTCATTGGTCCTGACTCTCCAATAACAAAGCAATGAAGAACAGCTGGCCTATACTTGGCTTCTCAGGGGTTAATGTGACTTGTTTTCCCAGGATCTGGCTCTGCTGGGTGCCAAGGTTCCAAGAACCCAAAGCTGGCTCCAGACCTGTACCTTGTTCCCCTAGTCACTTCCTGTCTCCCCAGCTCCTACATCTGGAGCCTCCTGAATTGTTGTAGGGGAATGATGCCCCATTCTTTCAGCCCCCTCCCTAGGCAGCTCTTGGAGCCCACAGTTAGTGTCCTGTGTGGATCGACATCCAACATATCAGCTGCTACCAAGGCTGGCTCTCCAAGCTGAGTCTTCCCCATGTTACAGCAATGGAAAACAACATGGAAATGGCTGGATGGGAGAAATCTTGCAGATTCCCACCCAGCAGTGCACTGGGAAGAGCAGAGTGCAGTCTGGCTGGTGACTCCTACAGCACTGACTTCCTGAGATGAAACAGCAGAGCCAGGTAAAGGGCTCCCAGAAATCAATCTCTCTGAGCTTGGTGCACAGAATGAGTTTTCATAGTGTGACGCAGCCGAGACAGCTCAGTTACTTCCTTAATGCATGAGAGCCTGAGCCCCATTTTTTACTAAAAACGCTTCAACGTGGCCAACCCAGGGCTGCTTGTGGAGAGGCGTGTCTGCAAACAGCCATTTTGATGTCCAAGGAAAATCAAAGAATTCCAAGGCTACAGAAGAGGCGTGGGACATTGGAGGGCTTCAGGGAGGGGCACAGAGTCAGCCCCAGCCATCGTCAGACTCCAGGGGACCCTGGAACCTTGGAAACACCATGAGACAAGGGAGAATAAGTTCTGTTCCCACCCTACCTTTAACTGATGTGGTTGCTTTTCTCCAACTACATGAAGGGAAGCAGAAAGGGAATCACCATTTATTAAGCACTTACTGTATGCCAGTCACTGGGCTGCATGGTCCACATCCATCATCTCACTTAATCTTTACCTCAGCACTTTGATCGGGATGCCCTTGCTTTATAGGTGGGGAAACTGAGGCTCAGAGAAGTGAAAAGCTCTACCCAAAGCCACACAGCTAGGAAAAGACATTGCTGGGATTTGAAGTCAGGTTCCTTTGGCTTTGAAGCCTGTTGGCTGTGCTCCGGGTAATTTTGATCAGAGGACAACAAGCGGTCTTAGGAGAGGGTCCTTCAGACTTCCAGATGTCTTCACACCTAGAGAGGCTTCGACAGAGAAAACTGTCTGGTGAGGGGTGATTCTGGACATGTCCTGAATTCCAATTGGCTAAAGAGGAAAAACCTACATTCTTTGCAGACACATGCTTTTTTTTTTTCTTTTTTTCCTGCTGTACTGGGGGTTGAACCCAGGGCCTCGTGCTTGCATGCCCTGCAAGTGCTGGACCACTGAGCTGCACCCTCAGCCCATTTTTTACTTTTTGAGACAGAGTCTCGCTAAGTTACACAGACTGCCTCTGGTCTCGAATTTGGGATCCTTCTGCCTCCACCTCCCCAGCCGCTGGGATTACAGGCATGCGCCACCGTGCCTGGCTACACATGCTATTTTTAATGCCACAAAGTTATCTTTCATGTGAACCAAAGCCCTCCAGCCTGTGGAAACCAGTGGGGAAACAGGGAAAGTGTCCACATTCCGTGGCAGCCTTCAGCTAAGCCTCAGGACCACAGCACCCCAAAGGCTGCCTGCCCCACAGTGTCTGTGGGCCCCGGGCTGGGCAAGGCAGAGGGTTCCCTCGAGTTTAACATTAACCTCTTCCTGCTCAGGGCTGCACCGAGGTGCCTACCTTCCCCCACCAGTTCTCCAGCCTCAATTCTGTGATATCTGGGGCCCTGAGATGCCAAAGAACCACACCTTGTGCCCCAAGTTCTCCCAAATCTCTGTGACACCTCCCAGCAGCCACCACTGGGAGGCCCACCCCACACAGCTATGGGAGGCCAGGCACTTCTCTTCTTCCTCCAGGGCTTTAACTGCTGGAATTCTGGGCTCACGTCCCCTCCTCTTCCTTGGCCAAAATGAGATGCCTTGGAATCAACTCACAGGGCTAAAGCACTTCTAGGCTTCCAACTCCTTGGCAGGTGCATCCAGGAGTTCCCAGGAACCAGGTCCCATAGGACCATTTCACCCCTTTTCCTGTCCGTAGGGAGACATTCATAGCCCGTACGCAGGTTCCACCCACTCAAGAATTCTTTGTAAGAAACACAGATTAGAGAATCAATATCCATCCCTCCTTTCCTCCTTCCCACCCCCTCTCTCTGGAGCAGTCTGTAATGCCTTTTTTTTTTTTTTTTTTTTTACATCTTAATTACCTCAAAGAAGCACAGAAGTTATCTATATTAATGGAGTACCACGTAATAATTGTTACATGTATACACTGTATAATGTTTAAGTCAGGTGAAACACATTTATCTCCTTAAACATTTATCAATTCTGTGTGGTAAAACTTTCAAAATCCTTTCTTGTAGCTTTTTGAAATGTACAGCACACAGTTATTAGTTGCAGTCACTGTCCTGAGCAATGTCACCTGGGGCTTCTTGCTCCTATTTAACTGCAACCTAGTGCCCATCGAGCAAACTTCCTCCCCCTGCCCCCTCACTGTGCCCCGGTCACCACCATGCTACTCTCATTTTCTATGTGATCAACTTTTTAAACTCCACCTAAGGGGGATCATGTGGTATGTGTCTTTCTGTGCCTGACTTATTTCACTTAACATAATGATATCCAGTTCCACCCATATTGTCCCAAATGACAGAACTTCACTCTTCTGTAGTCCAATAACATCCCATTGTGTTTGTGCCGCCTGTTCTTTGCCCACACATCAGCTGGTGGAGACTCAGCTCTGGCAAATATGGCTGCAATGGAGAGGGAGTGCAGATGTCTCTCCAATACTCTGATTCCATTTCCTTTGAAGAGGTATCCAGTGGTGAGGTTGCTGGGTGATATGGCAGGTCCATGGGAAAAGGATGTGGCAATTCACTCCCGAGGCAGTCCCGAAACAATCAGCCATTCGAAACCCTATGAGGCTCGGTATGAGTCAGACACAATTCGACAGCACCTAGCAATAATACAACAGGGCAGATCTATTTTTCATTTTATGTGGAACCTCTGTACTATTTTTCACAAAGGCTGTATGAAGTTACATTCCCATAGACAGCGTGCAAGCCTTTTCACTTCTCCACATCCTCTCCAGCACTTGTTACTTTTGTCTTTTTAATAAAGCCATTCTCACTGGGGGCGAGGTGAGATCTCACTGGGGCTTTGACTTGCATTTCCCTGATGACTAGTGTGGAACTTCTTTGGGCTCAGTTCACACCATTCCTATCACAGAATCTTAGGACTAAAAGGGGTTGAGTTAGATAGGTAAATTGTGGCAGTCCCGCTAGATGGTGAGAATTTTGCCTCAAAGGATCCAGGGCGAGTTCACCTGTTAACATGCCTGCCCTTAGTAAGTGCTCCAGAACGTTGGCCAGTGCTTGAAAAGTCATCTTCCCTACAACTTTCCAATTGCAGGAAGTTGTTCCATGGATGCTTCCTGATGAAATGTCACAGAATGTCAGCCATAGAATTGGCTGCCATCATGGTATGGTCAAAAAGGGGCAGAGAGACAGCTGTTTCCAAATATCTTCCCTTCCCTCTGTTGGGGATTTACCTACATGTTTTATCTCTCCAGCTTCATAGTCATGATATGTTAGATAAAAATAGTAAGGCCCTTTAAAAAATAACTACTAGGCTTATTCCCCTTGTATGTCAAACAGGGCTCTCTCTAATCCATCACTGCTTTTGTCTTCAAGTTAACCCCGTGTATTAGTTACTTTTGTGTTGCTCTGACCAAAATATTGGAGAGAACAACTTGAAGGATGAAATATTTACTATGGCTCATGGCTTCAGAGGGTTCAGTACATCATGGTGGGATGGCATGGTGGATCAGCTCATATCATGGTGGATAGGAAAGGGGGACACGGACAGGACACCCCCAAGGACCCATCCCCTGTGACCTGCTTCCTCCAGCAAGGTCCCACTTCCAAAAGCCTCCAGAACTTCCTGAAATAGAGCAACCAGCTGGAGAACAAGCATTGGAAATCTGAGCCTGTGTGACACATGCCACACTTGAACTGTAACTGCCCACGGCACTTTTGGTCCCCCAAACTGAGAAAACTAAAGACTCAACATAAAGAATACAAAGCAAAGCTGAGTGAGAAGCCTTGTGGACTTCATCTGAAGTCCCTGACTGCAGCAGAACTGCTGTGTCCAGATCCTGTCCTAACTGCCAGGGGCCATTTCTGGCCCTTAGCATCCATCACTGTCCACAGGTTCTCTGACCACAGATACACCACGCCACTGTGCTTCACCCACTGGAGGGCCAGAAGAGATTATGCGTCTTTTATTTTCTCAGCTAATTGAAAATGTCCTTGTCTTTCTTCACTGGTGTCCCCCATTCTTGCAACAAGCCCTACATTGTATGGACGTCAGCTGTGCAGAGAGAGATGCGGAAGGCAGCCCGGTCAGCCTCTCTGGCTGCCTGGCCTCCCTGTGCCCTCCCGGGAGTGGGAAGTGCATGTGGTGTGTGGGCGGCAGGGAAGTCACCTGGCTAGGCTGGAAGCAGTTTCTCTGGTCTGAGGGTTGGAGGACGAAAAGACCTTTCTCCCCCGTGGGATGGGCCAGAAAGTTGAGCATATTCTCCCCAAAGCCCCCTCCCCACCGTGACAACGGGGTCATCACAAGGACGCAGCTCTACCTGGGGATGCCTCTTCTGCCCCTGTGGCAGCCAGGCTGGTCGCTGGTTCTGCTGCTCCACCCTTTTCCTCTCCTATCCCACTTCTGATATCTTGTCCAGGGATGAGGTTAGAGGCATAAATACGAGGGTTCCGGTCTAGCCAGTGTCCTTTCCTACAAGGTGTCTCCAGTACCAACGATCCAAATCCACCAGAGAAATCACCACTGTACAGAGAGAAGGCTATCGGCCTCTTATGTCTTCCTGGAGGAATCTTTGGCTGTTCTATAATTTTCCCACCTCCTCTACAAAGATTTTTAAATTAAGAAATTTCAGTATAAAATAATTCTAGCTTATTAAGAAGGATAGAAAATCAAATTACACTCAGAATTCACCACCTAGATTTCACCAATTTGTTTTCAGATTTGCTTTTTTTTTTAAGAAATAACAATTATAGCAATCTCTATCCCTACCCTGGGCTGGGATTTAGCTCAGTTGGTAAAGCGCTGCTCTGCAGTCTCTGAAGTCCTGAGTTTGATTCCCAGCACTGCAAAATGGGAGAAGGATATGGTAACCCACTCCCAAGGCAATCCCGAAACAGTCAGCCATTGAAAACCCTATGAGGGTCGCTATGAGTCGGACTCGATGGCACCTAACAACAACAACTATCCCTACCCTGCCCATCCTTGTACCCAGAGGCAATCGCCTCATTCCATCCTAAAGTTGATACATGTCATTCTAACATGTGAGAGACATAGCATTTGATAGCAGGGCTCTGGGGCCAGAAAAAGATGTTAATTAATTCCTGTAATTACTGGTACTGCGCCTTACTTCCATCATCTGTAAAATAAAGTTTGGTGAATTAAATGAGATAATAAACCCTAAACAGTGCTTAGCACAAACAGGCACTCAGTACATCTCAGCCGGTAATATGCATAGAGTATCATACTGTACATATCCTTTCAACTTGCTTCTTCAAAAACTCTGCCATATGTTTGGGGATTTGAGAATGTTGATATATATAGATCCATCTCATTGTTAATGAGCTATAATATCCCATTGTGTGAGTATACTTCTATTTAATTATGCACTGCCCTATTGAGGGACCCTTGAGTTCCTTCTAATTTTTCTCAATTACTGCAATAAATCAGTGCACACCTCCACACGCATGTGCAGGAATTAGATGCCTAGGAGGGAAGTTGCTGGGTGCGCAACTCTTGAAGTCATGTAGATATTTTTACTTCCTGTAAATATTCTTGAGCTCTATCCTGGGATGCAATTAAGTTACTTGAAAACACTTTGATCCTTTTAATACTTGCTCTTAAGCTTTGTTAGGTCGGGCATTGAAGGTTTAATCTGTGACTAATTTCTCCCCACTATTGATTATTCTGATTAGTCTTCCTAGTATCCTGTGAATTCTGAGGGGTTTTCGCTTGGGCTGGTGACAGATGCTTCCTGGTCTTCTATGAGCTGCAGGTTCCACTCCCACTAATTCTTCCTGTTGGTTGGGTAGGTCCTTAAATAATGCACTGTTCAGTATTGAGTGGAGACTAGAGGGAATCCAGACACAGATCCCTCCGTCTCTCCTGTGCTCCGCAGCTGTGTTACCTCCTGTGTTACTTCCTGCGAACTGGACCTCCTTGTCCTCTGTGGACTCCCACATTTCTCTCTTCCACAGCATTCAGGAGCACCTGAGATGCTGGAGGTCCCCCAGGTGAGCTGGGGCAGCTGTAGGGTCTGCCTTATTTGCTCCCAGTCTCTCAGGGTCCGCTGTCACATGCTGCCTGTGGTCCAGTGTCTCTCATATACTCCAATTTGTCTTTTTCACAATCACATTCAGGAAAAAGGTAAATCCAGGCCCTGTGACTTCATCGTGGCTAAAATGATATTGCTGTGGATTTGCTCACTGGGGTGGTCAAAACAATTTACGACCTAGTTAATGATCTGGGAGAGTTCCAGTTTCCACATTTCTTTCCCCATTACCAGTCTTCTAAAATTTTAAACAATGTAATGGCCACAAATGGTACAAATGGGCACCTGGCAGTTTAATCTTGCATCTATTACCAGTGAGGTTGCCCATATTTTCCATGCTGTCCATGAATTCTCTGTCCACTGCTTTGCCCATTTCTATGTTGGCTTATTGATCTTTTTTATGGTCATTTGTGAAGGTTACTTCCTTATATACTCTGGATATTGACTGATCTTCAGTCAGGAGAATGCCTTGAATTTCCCTAGTCTATGACTTACACACATACCATGTTTTTAATGACTTTGTTACACAAAAGTTTCTATTTTTGATGTAGCCAAAATCATGAGTCCTTTCCCCTATGGTTTGTGTTTTTATGTATTGTTTATGAAATTCTTCTTCCCCAAGATGCAGTGAAGATGTTCTTCTGTATTTTCTTCTAAAGGTTTTAATTTAGCTTTTCATATTGCACCTTGGAAACCTTCTATTGCTCACAGCTAAAAACTGTAATATAGGAATATTATTATATAGACTTTTGTCTGGGTAGTATTTCTCTAAAAAATTATACTGAACCTCTTTCTTGCCCGTATATTATATATGTGACTCTTGAAAATAGTACATAGTTGCACTTTAAAACTTATGTTTGCCAAGAACCATGGCTCACACCTGTAACCCCATTGACTCAGGAGGCTGAGGCAAGAGGACCATGAGTTTAAGACAGCCTGTGCAATTTAGTGAGACCCTGTCTCAAAATAAAAAATAAAAAGGGGCTGTGGGTACAGCTTAGTGGTGGAGTACTGAATTAGCATGCAAGAGGCCCAGGGTTCAACCCCTCAGTACTGTAAAAAAAATTTTCAATCCAGTCTGAGAGTCTACATCTTTTAACAGATAAATTTCATCCTTCTGTAATTGTCAAAAATTAGTAACATATTTGCAATTATTTATACTTCCTTATTTTGAGTTCTCTCTTTGCCAGCCTATTTCTTTGCTTTTATAGTTTCCTTTTCTCTGGTCTATTGGGCTATTTGACATTTTATTTGTCCTCCTTTTCTCTGCACTCTCTGAGGCCCTGGATTTGATTCCTAACACCACAAAAGTGGGAGAAGGATATGGCAACCCACTCACAAAACAATCTTGAAAACTATCAGCCATTGGAAACCTTACGAAGGTCACTCTGAGTCAGACCCGACTTGATGGCACCTAACAACAACAAAGGAGCATAGGTGTACAAGCATTTCTTCAGGATCGCACTTTCAGTGCTTTTGGAGACAAACTCAGAAGTGGACTTGCTGAGTCATATGGCCACTTCTGTTGTTAATTTTCTGAAGAACGTCATGTAGTTTCTGTGGTGGCTGCATTGTTTTACTTTCCCTCAACAGTGCACAAGGGGCCCAGTTTCTCCATGGCTTTCCAGCACTTGGCATTTTCTGTTTTTGTTTTTTGTTTGTTTTTGTTTACAGTGGCTGTTCTAATAGATGTGAACTGATATCTCACTGTGGTTATTATTTACATTTCTCTAACTATTAGTGATGTTCAACATCTATTCATATAAATTTGGCCATTTACATACAACTTTTGGAGAACTGTTGATTAAAATGTTTCCCTACTTTTCAATTGTGTTACTTGTTGTTTTTGTTGAGTTACAAGCATTCTTTACATATTTTGTGTTTTAACTCCTCATTTCATAGATATGATTTGCAAATATTGTCTCTCATTCCATAGGTTACCTTTTCACTATTTTGATTGTGTCCTTTGAGGCACAAAAATTTTAATTTTGATATAGCTTTATTTATCTATTTTTACTTTAGTTACAGGTGATTCTGGTGTCATAGCCAAGAAACCATTGCCAAATTCAGCACCACGAGAACTTTCTCCTAGGCTTTCTTTCACAAATTTATGGTATTCACTCTCACATTTAGGTCTGCTCCATTTTGATTCAATTTTGGTATGCAGTGTAAAATAAGGGCCCAATTTCATTCTTTTGCATGTGGAGATCCAATTTTCCCAACCCTATTGGTTGAACAGACTGTTCTTTCCCCATTGTGTAGTCTTGACAAACTTGTTGAAAATCCTTTGACCATATATGCCAAGGCTATTTCTGTGCTCTCTATTCTGTTTGCTTAGACTCTATCTATGTATTTATGCCACCATGATATTGTCTTGATTGCTGTTGCTTTGGTATGTTTTGAAATCAGAAAGTGTAGAGACTCCAATTTTGTTCATTTTCAAGATTGCCTTGGCTACTCAATGTCCCTTGAGATTCTACGTGACCTCCTTCATTTCTGTTGTTGCTGTTGTTAGGTACCCTCCAGTCAGTGTCTGACTCATAGCCACCCTACATACAACAGGTGAAACACTATTGTCAGTGCTTCTCTGCTGTTCATAGGGTTTTCAATGATGACTTGATTCTTGGGAGTGGGTTGCTGGATCCTTCTCCCAAGCCTACAGCACCTGGTGTTCCCAGGTGGTCTCCCATTCAAGTACTAACCAGGCCCGACTCTGCTTAGCTTCTGAGATCTGACAGGATTGGATGCCACAGGGCTTTTGGCTACAGGTTTAGAAAAAGAGGAATTTCTTTTTTCAACTTTGGCTATTTATTTCAGAAAAAAATCATCTTATAAATCAAGTCAGTGAGTTTATTGTGAGAAGACAGTGCACACCTGTGTAGCCAGCCTTCGGTCTTGGCTGTCTCCCTAGCAACACTGGAATTGCCCATTAAAGAAGCACCGAGAAAACTGGCATTTATCAAGTCTGGGGGAAAATCTCCTACTGAACATTTAAACATACTACTCAAGTTCTTCCTTCCCCAGGCAAAAATGGGCTTTCAGATCTCCTATCCAGTCTGCACTGAGCATAGATGTGGACAGAGCTTCTCCCCTGCCCGCTGGTCCTCCCTGAGGCCATGCAGGCGCTGCTGGTGTCTGCCAGGCCTCTCCAGAGACCTCAGAGGAGACTCACCGGGGAGAGTGACTCCATCCTCAAACCCAGAGCCTGCACACGTGACCATGAGCCTTCGCTTCCCTCATCCTGAAGCCACACTCCTGAGAGAAATGACAGACTGAGGACAGAGAGAAGCTGAGAGGTCCAACAGGATCCCACTCAGGGGCACTTCGGTTTGTCCTTTCAGACTGCGTCAGGTGGACAGATGAAGGAGTCAGAGCAGAAACTGATTACACCTGCTTTATAAGCTGAGTCCACACCGCTGCAGCTATTCCCCCACGGGCTCTGGGACATGGGTTCAGCTAGGAAACATGGCCTTTCATCCTATTACCCACAAGCATTAACACTGCTTGGCCTTCTGGCTCAGACCAAATGAGGGTGAAGGAATGTGGAGAAGCCCATGAACGCCTTTCAGAAATAGAACTTGAAAAAGCCTATGCCACAGCTTTGAGTGCTCATCCCTTCTTAAATAGTCTTCTTTGGCTGTAGGTAACAGAAGCTGATGCTAACTTCAGAAGACAAAGGAATTTTGGCAAGGATAGTGGGAAGCTTATTTCATATTCCCAGGTGAGAGTCTAAATGGCTGGGCTTGGTGCACATATTTGTCCTTTGGGGATGGTCAGGGAGAGGAGAGGGATAAGGAAATGGAGCATCCTTGCTGGCAGGATCAACATTTCCAAAAAAAAAATGGGGAAGGGCCATGAGCAGACAGAAGTTAACAAATACGCAAGACCTTGTGGGAACTAGATAGAGGTGCTGGGGCTGGACCTTTCATTCTTTCACTGAGGCAAGATAAAGGCTTAAGTAAGTTAAGGCCACAAGGCCTGGAAGTAGTGTAACCTGAAAAGAAAGGTTTTTTAGTTCTCTTCTCTTTCTTAAAACTCAGTCTAAGAAGTTCGTTCTGATGCCTCCTCAGCCTTTCCCACAATGGCTCCTTCCTTCACCAGTTATTTACTGAGCACCCAGTTCAGGTGCTGGGTTCAGAGCTATAACGAGCTACGTGCTCACATAAGCCATGTCCTGCCTCTGAGGAGTAGAGGATCTGGAAATGAAGACTGTCTGAGGTGGAAAGGAACTGAGAAATCATTAAATCTGACCTTCTCTTTGTTCCAGGCCCAGAAGTGATAATACCTTATCCCTGGCCCAGAAGACACTGCTGATGTGGTCAGGTTTTGTAACTTGATGGGATACCATAAGTCCAGCAGCCAGACCTGCACCTGTCACATAAAATGTTTCAGGACATGGAAGCCCCTTCTTCTCTTCTAAATGCTCAGATAGGAGATCACGAGCTCACACCTCCATAGGGGCCAGTCAGGTAAAATGAACAAGTAAACTGGGGCAAGTGTCAAAATATCATTACTGTGAAGGAAATACGGCTAATGACAATACTAGGCAGGTAAAAGGGAGTCGTGGGGAGTGTGGCCTCCCAGTTTTCCCACTCCTGGTCTGGATATATGATTGATGTTTATTCTATTTGCTGCTATGCTATAACATAAGCCCAGTGATACAAGATCCCTGGTTTTCTTTCTTTTTTTTTTTTTTGGTTTTTTTTTATTAGAAATTTTTAATGTACATCATAATGTGATTCATTTTGACATGTTTTTCATTGTGACAATTTTCATATATGCAATTTGATAAGCATTATTCATATAGGTTACCCCTTACCCTCCTCTATGTTTCCCCCCTCCCCCCCTTCCCATCTAAGTTTTCCATCCAAGTCTTCTCTATCTTTTACTATATAGTATTTTTCTATATGTCCTTGGGTTCCATTTCTGTTTAAGATAGAAACTTTTCCTGTA